>PVHY01010910.1:0-49961 GCA_004024945.1 Uropsilus gracilis
AAAAAAATTTGTCTTGTTACTAAAACCAATTTATTGTATATTTGGCTGTCTTACCAATTAAGGATTCAGAGCTGACTTAAAACTTTTCTATTCAGTAAAGAAATGTATACAATAGTACGTTGGCTAGCTGATTGCATTTAATTTTTTCTTATTTTATGTCATGGATTAGGTACTAGAACCACAGAATGTCGATCCTTCTATGGTTCAAATGACCTTTCTAGATGATGTTGTTCACTCTTTGTTAAAAGGTGAAAATATTGGCATTACATCACGGCGAAGGTCTCGTGCCAGTCAAAATAGCAACGCTGTTCACGTATGTATATTATTGCTGATGAATTTTGTAAAATATTTTCCCCTAGGTTACCCAGGATCCTGTAGTAAGCAGTCGTTGTTAATTGGTTATTTTTAGGGTCATTATACACGTGCCCAAGCAAATAGTCCCAGACCAGCAATGAATTCCCAAGCTGCTGTACCAAAACAGAATACACACCAGCAACAAAGAAATACTCGTCCAAATAAGAGAAAGGGCTCAGATAGCAGCATACCAGATGAAGAAAAGATGAAGGAAGAAAAATATGATTATATAGCACGAGGAGGTAGGACTCACCTTTTTTAAGGGCTTGAGAACAAATTTTTAAAAGTATACTTAAATATGTTTATTTAATGTTGATAAAAACAAGGCTGTTTTTCGCTGTTCTGTTTTTGTTTTTTTTTAATCTTACAGAAAATCCTAAAGGTAAAAACAAACAGTTGATAAACAAAAGAAGGAAACCTGAGGAGGAAGAAAAGAAACTAGGTATGAAAAGACTACGAACTGACAATGTTTCAGACTTTTCTGAAAGCAGTGACTCAGAAAATTCAAATAAGAGAATAATAAATAATTCCTCAGAGCAGAAGCCAGAGAATGAGCTAAAAAATAAAAACCCTTCAAAGGTAAATGGAGAAGAAGGAAAATCCCAGAATAATGAAAAGGCAGAAGAGACACTAGTAGATAATCAGTGTCCCTGGGATCAAATACAAGAAGATAAACGTGAAACAGAGAAATATAAGTCTGTTGATTCTCAGCTTCAAGAAAAAATGGTTACCCATCCATCAGAGCAAACTTCACTTGCTGATCATAATCCTGATGATTTGCTTCTTCAGGAATGCAGTAAAGAAAAAACACATACGATGGAATTATTACCTAAGGACAAGTTTGTAACCAAACCACCTACACCAAAATGTGTTGTTGATATTACAAGTGACACTAATTCAGAAAAGGTGGCTCAGGAAAACTCTAGTACCTTTGGCCTTCAGACACTTCAGAAAATTGATTCTAATATTAGTGATTCAAAACATTCAACTGCAAATGCAAAATATTTGGAAATTGCAAAACAGGATTCTGAGCAGAGTTGGGTCAGTGATGTAGTTAAAGTAGATTTAACCCAATCAAATGTTAGGAGTGCTTCCTCAGGAAATGAGCACCACCTGAATACAGAAAAAGATAAAAATCAGTATGTTTCTTACATGCCTTTCAGTGCAGTTTCTGTTACAGAAGATAAACTGCATAAGCAAAGTCCACCTCCAGAGATTGTAAAATCTAAACTTACTGCTTCAGTAGAGGTTCACAAAGCAAAATCCAATCCTTCACCTGAAGTTGCTAAGCCCAAAATTACCCATTCTCCTGATTCTGTAAAATCTAAGACCACATATGTGAATAACCAAACTGCTGGTGAAAGAAGGCTGGCAAATAAAATAGAACAAGAATTATCAAGATGTAGTTTTCATCCCGTTTCTACTCGCAGTACTACATTGGAGTCCACAAAGAGTCCTCTAATCATTGATAAAAATGAGCATTTTACAGTTTATAGAGATCCTGCACTTATTGGGTCAGAAACAGGAGCTAATCACATTTCACCTTTCTTAAACCAGCATCCTTTTCCTCTTCATTCTTCATCCCATAGAACCTGTTTAAATCCAGGTACCCATCACCCTGCCTTAACTCCTGCACCCCACTTACTGGCCGGATCATCCAGTCAAACTCCATTACCTACCATTAACACTCACTCTCTGACTAGTGGTCCACACCATTCTGTACATCACCCTCATTTACTTCCTGCTGTGTTACCTGGAGTGCCTGCTGCCTCCTTACTTGGTGGCCACCCACGTCTAGAGACTGCACATGCCAGCAGTTTGAGCCACTTAGCACTAGCACACCAGCAACAACAATTGTTACAGCACCAGTCACCTCATCTTCTTGGACAAGCCCATCCAACTGCTTCATACAATCAACTTGGACTTTATCCAATTATTTGGCAATATCCAAATGGAACACATGCATACTCAGGACTTGGTTTACCACCTTCTAAGTGGGTTCACCCAGAAAATGCTGAATCTTCATTAAGGAGGGTAAGTTATACTGTGTTGCCATTATTAATATATACTTCCTACTGAACAAGTGCTTGTTTAATGTTTGTTTCATTTTTTCTTTTAAAGTGTGTTAGGATTTTTTAAACAATTAACTTTGATGTTTAATAGCTTTGGAGCTATAGAAACTGAGATATCAGAAAAGCCTATTTATAAAAGTAGCCATTTCATGAAGTAAAACTTTTATGATCATTACTAATTGTCTATTATGAAAAATGAATCTTACAAATTATTAAAAGTTTTGCAACCAAACCATAGAGCAAAAGAGATGGGGAAGAGGAAGAAAATGGGGGAAGTGGAGAGCACATAAGATTTAGAAAGGTGGTTAATGGGTGTTAAGGAAATGGGAGAAGCCCAGGGTACACAATGATGTATTAATATATATAATATATACGAAATATATATGAAATAGAATATATATGAAATATAATATATATGAAATACATATTATATATATAATCCCATCAGAGCTAGAATGAATTGTACACATAAAACTTGTTCATAATATTATGTGCAATATATTTGTATGTGCAATATGTGCAATAAACATAATATGTGCAATATATTTCAGTAGAGCTTGAAAATATTTTCCAATCCCAAACCATTCAACATGGAAATTCCTAATTGGCACAAGGAATAAGCCACTTTTAGGCCTCAACTTCCCTGAGAGATGGTTGTACCTGGATAGTCTCCTTTTGTTAATAACCTTGACCTACATTCTTTTCATCTGTAAATACCCTGTATGCATAAACAATTGCAATATCTTGATTGCTCTACAAGTCATGACTCCCTTAATAAAATAGTTTAAAAAATAATTAAATGGATTTTTTAAAAAGTAAGTTTTGTATGTGAAATTATGGGACCATTGATATGTATCAGATTACTTTTAAACAGAAAAGTTGTTATAATTCACAGCTCAGTATATTGATACTACAAGCTGTGGCTCTCTAAACTCTTGTTCTCTCTGAAGTGAAGATTCTTAATTTTGGGCAATAAATTTAGACCTTAGAGTCTATACCTAGCAAAATACTGCTAAAGGTGATGGCATAGAATTTTTAAATTCTTTGCTGAACTATGCAATTTCCAAATGGGAAATGGATATTACCAACTAAGGTAAGCTAAGGATATTACCAACCCGGGTATAAAAATAAAGGAATGTGTGCCACTGTGAACTCCAGAAGACAGTTTAATCTTTGATGCAGCTTAGAATTGTCTTCAAGTACCCCTCAGAATTTTATTAAACACTTTTTCTTTATTGTGGCATGAAACAGAGCATTAAACTTTTTATTTAAACCATTTTAAATATACAGTGTAATAGCATTACGTGTCTTCACATTGTACAAAATATCTTTCCCTAGCCCTTGGCAATCACCTTTCTACTTTCTGAGTCTTAGCGACTTTAGATAATTCATTTGAATGGAATAATATATTTGTCCTTTTGTGTTTTTTTTTCCCCATTAATGTTGTCAAGGTTCATGTAGAACGTAATGATTTTTTTTTGAAGCAACATAAATTTCATTATATTTAGACCTCATTTTCTTTAAGATATTCATTTTTTGAATTTCTGTGTCACTTCCATCTCTAGATTATAGTGAATAATGAACATGAGTATTTCTGACACCTTTCAAGGTAGGCAGGATCCACAGTAGATATATTGTGGGAGTTGCAGTTTGAAAGGCAATACTAGTGAGGGTCTCATTTACTTCAGCAATAATACTGATTATGTAGAACCTTGATAGTGCTAGTAGATACATGAATGTTCTTCATATGAATGTTTTGTCAGAGTTGCTGTTAAGATTTTGGGTAGCAGTTAATGGCACAAGCTATGGTCATGAGTCCTTATTAAGTTGTGATTGTTGACATTAGTATTAGCCTAATGGCTAGTACTACAAGATACACTTTTTAAATTTTTGAGGGGTATATCTCCACTACAAGCATGAACCCCCCACTTTCATGTGTGCTTTGGCCTTCAGTAAATTCTGTGGTGAACTCCTGCACCAGCATTCCAACATTGGACATAGGCAGAATCTCAATTCTTTTTTTTTTTTCTTTATTTATATATAAATTTCACAACTTTGTAATCTCAAGTGTTTGCCCCCCCTCCCCTCCCTTCCCCCCCTTTCAGAATCTCAATTCTAAGAGAATTGTATTTGCCTTGGTCATAAGCTTCACAATTCCCATTTTTGATGATACCATTGACGTTATGGAGATGAAATATCTCAGATTAAGTACATTGTGTAGTTGAAGTCAGTGAAGATCACCAATCACTAAAATATGTTCTTTGCCAGAATCAAAAGAAGGCCGTATGATCTGAGTATGAGTGCACCCACGTTTTTGCTCTGACACTTCACTCATGTATTGTGAATATAGCTGCAGCTGCTACTGGAGAGAGGCCAGAGGAGTACATAAGAGCCAAAAGTTGTCAAATAGTTTTGAGTCTTTTTCCTTCAGACTTTTAAAAAAGCCTTGCAAAGCAGCTCTAATTAAATGTAGAAATTGTTATATGTTATGTATGTGGATTCAGAACATGTGAGTTATCGTCTCTCCATGTTTATAAGGACATGTACATTGCTTTATTAACTGGTCATAAACTTGTGAAACTAAAAACATGTATATCAGATTTTCATTTATAGTATAAAACTATAAAGGTGTAAATTTTTTAGTTGTGCAAAAATACAGATCTAAAGGTTAAATTTTAATGTGATTTCATATTGTCTTACCCATGGTGTGAATATCATTACTTAAGCATAGTCATTTTGAGATGTAAAATTTGTTTTGTATAGTACGAATTATCTGTTCTCTTGGTAAACTTAACAAAAGCGTTTTCTGGAAGAATAGGAATATTTGTCATAGTATAGGAATATTTGATAAACACCAACTGTAAGTTTTAACATAGAAGTCTATGTCATGAAATACATCTGAAATGCTGAGAAAGGCAGCGTATTAATACATAAAAATACTTTGTTCTATTACAAGTAACCACATAATTAATTGTTCAACAGTATTTGTAACGTTAATGAATTTAATATAGTGGGATGTGGAAATTTAGTTTTCTGCCAATTCCAAATAACTTTTTACATTTTAGAAGTTCATTTTTCATGGAAACTGGCAAATAAACTTAGCAATTTCTGTTTCTGGTGAAATGTATGTTAGGAATAACTGTGTTTTTTTCTGTTTTATTCTTTATGCGCTAAAGACAGTGATTTCACTCTACTTTTAGTGAAATGACAGCTATTGTGGAGAGTACTGTCATAATACTGATTAATTTCTACATTATAAGGGAAAATCATGTAATTATGTTGATTATGTACTTGTTTGAATATTGTTTAATAAAATACATTTAGAAAAAGTCACATACGTCATAAACATTCTGCTATTATAGTATTACTCTCATGGGCTTTTTCTGATAACTGAAATCTAATTTTTTTTTCTTCATAGACTTCTCCCAGTCCTTGGTTACATCAACCCACCCCTGTGACTTCAGCGGATGGTATTGGATTACTTAGTCACATTCCTGTCAGACCTTCCAGTGCTGAGCCTCATCGGCCACTTAAAATTACAGCACATTCCAGCCCACCATTGACCAAAAGTTTAGTAGAGCATCATAAAGAGTGAGTTCACTACAGCTTAGAATCACACTTTATCTTTTATAGTTTTCCTTAATTCACTTTTTAACAAGGTAATTTTAAATTATAAGGGTCTTGTAACTAGGCTATGAAGAGGTATTATTCTATTTTGATGTATCTCCTACTTAGTACTAGAGAACATGCAAAATCATGTTTTACCTTAATAGTGATACTGCAGAGAAGCTATTTCTTACACAAGAAAAAGTGCTTATAGAAAAACCTTTTTGTATTTTATTTGTAGAGATTTGGAGAGAAAAGCTTTTATTGAGCCTATACGTTCTATTGCATCCACATCAGCAAAAAATGACTTGGATCTAAACAGATCACAGACTGGAAAAGATGGTCTCTTGCTTAGGCACTTTATGGATCCTGTATTGAACCAATTACAAAGGCCATCACAAGAAACTGGAGAGAGATTCAACAAATACAAAGAGGAACACCGTCGAATTCTTCAAGAAAGTATTGATGTTGCTCCTTTTACAACTAAAGTCAAGGGACTTGAGGGTGAGAGAGATAATTATTCTAGAGTAGCATCATCATCTTCTAGCCCTAAAAGCCATATCATCAAACAAGACAAAGACATAGAATGCTCAGTATCAGATCTTTATAAAATGAAGCACTCAATGCCTCAGAGTTTACCCCAAAGTAACTATTTCACTACACTATCTAATAGTGTAGTCAATGAACCACCAAGGTCTTACCCATCCAAAGAGGTTTCAAATATTTACACTGAAAAGCAGAGTAATACCCTTGCTGCAGCAACTAATCCTCAGACCCTCACTTCATTTATATCATCTCTTTCAAAGCCTCCACCTTTGATTAAACATCAACCGGAAGAAGCTTTAGTAGGCAAAATACCAGAACATCTTTCCCATCAAATTGCTTCTCACTCAGTAACAACCTTCAGAAATGATTGTAGGAGTCCTACTCATTTGACAGTTTCTTCAACAAATACACTCCGGAGTATGCCTGCTTTACATAGAGCACCAGTATTTCACCCGCCAATTCATCACAGCCTGGAAAGAAAGGAAAGCAGCTACAGCAGCCTTTCCCCTCCAACTTTGACTCCAGTTATGCCAGTAAATGCTGGTGGGAAAGTTCAAGAATCACAAAAGCCTCCAACTCTTATTCCTGAACCAAAAGACGCTCAGGCACATTTTAAGAGTTCTGAGCAGAGTTTGACAGAAATGTGGAAATCTACTAATGTTAGTAAAGAGAAAGCAGAATGGCATGTAGAAAAAAGCAGCGGAAAGTCACAGGCGGCTATGGCATCTGTCATTGTACGTCCACCTTCTAGTACAAAACTTGATAGCATGCCAACAGTGCAGCTAGCTTCCAAAGATAGAGCTAGTGAAAGATCTTCGACTGGGGCAAATCAAACAGATTGCCTCAAACCAGCAGAAGCTGGAGAGAGTGGAAGACTCGTTCTGCCAAGTGTGAATTCAGACAGTGCTCACATAAAATCCGAAAAAAACTTTCAGGCTGTCTCACAGGGCAGTGTTCCCAGTTCAGTCATGTCTGCTGTAAATACAGTGTGTAATACTAAGACGGATGTATTCACATCAGCTGCAACTACCACTAGTGTTTCCAGCTGGGGCAGTTCAGAAATAATTTACTCTGATAAAAATACCATTTTGGCCTCTAAATCCTTTAACTGTACCTCTTCAAAAAATGTCAGTCATTCAGTGACTCAAACACAAGAATGCAGGGTCAGCACCACAGCTCCAGTTACACCAGCTAGTAGTAAATCAGAAAGTGCTGTTCAGCCCAGTTCTGGGTTCTCGGGCACAACTGATTTTATCCATTTGAAAAAGCACAAGGCAGCATTGGCTGCAGCTCAGTATAAAAATAGTAATGTCAGTGAGACTGAGCCTAATGCTGTTAAAAATCAGACATCTTCAGCTTCTCTTCTCTTGGATAGCACTGTAGTCTGTAGTACAATAAACAAAGCAAACTCTGTAGGAAATGGGCAAGCATCCCAGACAAGTCAACCAAACTACCATACTAAATTGAAAAAGGCCTGGCTTACTAGGCATTCAGAAGAAGATAAAAATACTAATAAAATGGAAAATTCAGGTAATTCTGTTTCAGAAATTATTAAGCCATGTTCTGTGAATTTAATAGCCTCTACATCTACTGACATACAAAACTGTGTAGATAGTAAGATAATAATTGATAAATACATAAAAGATGATAAAGTCAATAAGAAAAAAACAAAACGAACATACGAATCTGGCTCTGAAAGTGGAGACTCAGATGAAAGTGAAAGCAAGTCAGAACAAAGGACTAAAAGGCAACCTAAGCCAACTTACAAAAAGAAGCAAAATGATTTGCAGAAAAGAAAAGGTGAAACAGAAGAAGATTTAAAACCCAATGGGGTTCTCAGCAGGATTGCCAAAGAGAAAAGTAAATTGAAGTTGCAGAGCACCAATAATAGTGGTGAGTAAATTACTTTTTATCCCT
This sequence comes from Uropsilus gracilis, assembly GCA_004024945.1. Lineage (NCBI taxonomy): Eukaryota > Metazoa > Chordata > Mammalia > Eulipotyphla > Talpidae > Uropsilus > Uropsilus gracilis. The sequence goes on from PVHY01010910.1 coordinate 8,496, forward strand.
CAGGTAAAATGAACTATTCTTAATAATAATGGTGTGATTTTGTAAAGATAAATGAGCTTTAAAGTCATCTTTTGACTTTGTATATTCACAGCATAATAGATGTGCCTGACCTCATTTCTACATTTCTTAACTAACCATGTTAAGAGGAAATGAGACTTTATGTCTTCACTTCAGAGAGACTTGTAGAAATATCTTGTACCTGGCACTTAGTTTAGCAGAAGACCCACACAAAATATATTTGAAAAAGAAATCCTATTCACACTTTTAAGACAGAATTCAAAGTTGTAATGTGTTTGTGGTATTATTATAACTTTACCTTTCTCCTAGTGACAGACTTGAAAACTTATTGAAAGTACCTTTTTTTTTTTTTTTTGATACTAAGTCTCGCTATTTGTTGCTCGTGGAACCGCAGGCTCATGTTGCTCCCGGTACCACAGACTCAATCAATCCCCAGCCTCAGCTTCCCGGGTACCTGGGATGACAGGCATGTGCCACCACACCCAGCTATTTTTTTTGGAGCTAGGTCTCCCTGTGTGCCCCCAGCAGGACTTGAACTGCTATCCCTGGCCCCGCTTGCGGCTTCCTAGGCTGCCACTTACAGGCATTTGCCACCATACCCGGCCTGAAAATACCTTCTTTTAAACATATCACTAACTCTTAATTGTCCTTTTAACAAAAGTCAAAGTTAAAATGAGGAAGGGGAGGAGATAGGGCTTCATGTGTTCAAGAAGACTTTCATAGACTAGTAAATTTTCAAAACTGATAAACTATTTCTTCTATCTGTAACAGAGAAAAATAAGTGATGCGTGCCAGTAATATTCACTACAAAGTGTTTTTACGTTTTTATTTTAGAAATAATTTTTCTCAAAAGTTTGCTTGTTTCTTTTTAGATATCTTACACAATGCAGAAAGCACTTAATAGTTTCACTATTTCAATCACATACAATATATGAGCTGACAATGTGAACATTTAAAAAGTGCTTTCACAAGCATTTGGATCCTTGGGAGTTCTATTTGGGACCTTTACACTGAATGAGGTTTTCCCACATACCTCTGTGGAAACCAGAGGCAAAATAAAAGAAAAACAGGAGGATGGAGTGCTAGAAAAGGACAGTCAGAAACTGAAAGAATGAAGGAAAACAAGCTCAATTAGAGAAAGGCTGACAGACTGAAATGCAAATATAATCAGAAGAAAGAAAGGGAGGTTGACAAGGGGGGGATACAGTACACTTGCCATTTATATGAGAATTGAATTGTTTTCAGTGTTCCTTTTCTTGTGTTCTTCCCCAATGAACTCTTAAGTGACTTACTATGGTCAGTAATTGTTTCTCTTTATTTCACATTATTTACTTTGTTGGGTATTCAGATACTTTAGTTAAGTTTGCAGAAAAGGGGAACTTCTACTTCTGGCATTTATGAAACACTTGTGAAGTAAAGTCTATAAAATTAACTCTTAATGAAGTACCTACTTTTTCCATTTTGAAACTGAACATACATTTTCTCAGGAGTTGTAAGATCTAAACTTACAGATGTTTAGTGTCAGAGCAGCTTTTAAGTCTCATTTTTATTTCCAAGTCTAAAATACTAAGTAGCTATGACTTATTTCGTTCTATTATATGGAAAAGTTTGCTGAGTTAGTAGTTCTTAAGTCAGAGAACTTCTAAACCCAAGTTAGATAGCTTCTTCATAGTAATTATGACCTTTTTCCTTCAAATATTCATTGGGGATTTCATCAAACATAAGTCAATCAAAAATTTTCTCCACTTAAGGTATGATTCATACACAATACGCATATTTATATATTAAATGTCATGATAGTATGTTTCTTAGTAAATTTGAAATCCAGATGTAATAGATTTTGCTCTATTGTTTCAGAATATCTTCATCTTTGCTTCCTTTTTATTACTGTCCTTTGTCAACTTGTGCTCACATTAGTGCTTCTCTGCTGATAAAATTTGCTCTAGTTTTAAAACCTGTTTTTCTATGACTTATTTCTTACATTTTACTTTATAAATTGAATATCCATCAGATTTAAATCTTTAAGTCCTGTAACACACAAAGCCAGTTGTTTAACTATAACCCAAATTTCTTTATTAAAAAAAAATATTTTTTAAGGTGATGATATCTTGGGATGGAAGTTTACCATTTATTTTTCGCTTTCTTCTCTTTCATAGTATTCTGTTGCTTAGAGCAGCTCTTTGATGGTTTACTTACAGAGAATTAAGCACGAGAAGGTTCTTAAAGGATAAAATTAATAGAAATATCCATTAAAATAGGTGTTTTTGTTGTTCATTAAGTGTATTTAAGTACAAGCTTTTAGATTTTATGCACCACCAATAAATTAGATATATACAATTTGTTGTGAGATGAAGTATTATGCAAATAATAAAGTAAAATTCATAAAATGGGGTTAGATACAGTCATTGTGGGACCTATCCAGAAGCAAAATACCAGAATCTGTCAGTATGAGCAGACCCTAATTTGTAATTTGCTTTATAGTGTCTTTCTTTGTTATAGTATTTGAATTATTCATAATGGTATGGTTGTCCATACTCTGCTCCTTTTTTTAGTGTTTGTGTGTTTGTGTGTGTGTGTGTGTGTGTGTGTGTGTGTGTGTGTGTGTGTGTAAAGACATGTTTACAGTTGATTTCTAGTCAGAAAAGAAATAGATTATTTTAGTCTAATAAACTTAAAAAAATGATTGGAAGCAGTTATGCCAAATAAAAATTTGTATACAATATAACATACAATTGTGTTTCTCTAGTGCATTGAGTCAAATGATTCCTTGTCCTAATTTAGAAACAGAAGAGGGAAGACCATGTAATTAGTAATAAGAACTGTACAAGTACATTTATAAGAGTCACAAGAGTTTTTCCCCTAGTTTACTTAACTTTTTTTTCTCCAGATATTAGACTGGATATTGCATTTAGTAGTGGGCTTTTTTTTTTTTCTTTAGACACTTTTGGTGCCCTTTATTCTTTTTTATCAAAAAGGCACCCAAGTAAACAAGGCCATTTTCCTTTTCCTTTCAAATCCTCCTATTTTTCCAAAAGTTGTACTTGTCCCATCAGTACATAGATAATAAATTAAGGCAACTATATATTAAGCCAAAAACAATGGGAGGAAAATGTTATCCCTTTTACTCCAAAATATTAGTATAGAAGTATTTTTTAAAAAAAATTGTTTTTGTTATTTCTGTTATCAGAGGTAGCTTTTATTTTATTGAAGTAACATTGGTTTACAACATTGTGATTCACTGACATAGGATAACATATCCTCACAGGCATGTTTTTGCAGCACATTCCCCAGCAGGACACCCATAGTCTACCATGATAGTTCATTATGACCTATCCCTACTGTGTTTTTCCCTTTCATCCTCTTGTAAACTTGATTCCACACTCAATTTTTCTAGGGTTGTTTGTTTACTATTGTCTGATCCTGTTTAGCTATAGTTCTCATGTAAGTGAAACCATCTGGTATTTGCTTTCTAACTTAATATTAGCATTATTCCTTCCAAATCCATCCATGTTGCTGCAAATGGCAAATGTCCTTTTGAGAGCTGTGTAGTATTCCATTGTGTATATACACATTTTCCTGACCCATTCATCTGTTCTTAGGCACATCAGTCTCCTTAATTTGGCTATTGTAAATAGTGTTCCAATGAACATGGCGGTACACACATCCCTTGGAATAAGTGTTTTTTAATTCAAGTGAGTACCTAGGGGTGGAATTGCTGAGCTAGATAATAGATCTCTTTAAAAATATTTTCAGAAACCTCCATTTTGTTTAACATAGAGATTGAACTAGACCAGTCTTCTCTCCCCATCATTAGTATGGGTATCTTTTTCTCCTCATCCTCCCTAATACTTTCTGGTATTATTCTTGATATTTCAATATTGGTCATTTTCACAGGGTTGAGATGGTACCTCATTGTGGTTTTGATTTGCATTGTCCTGATAAGTGATGGTAAACATTTTATTATATACCTCTTGCTCGTCTGTTTATTGTTTGCAGAAGTATTTTTTTTTTGCTCTTCTGCCCACTTTTTGGTTGGGTTATTTGTTTTGTTGTATGAGTTCTTTGTGGATCTTGGGAATTAGCCCTCCTTCATGTATACACAATATAAATCTCATTTAGTTGAATGTCTCTGTTTTTGTAATAGTTATTTTTGCTGTGCAAAAGGTTTTATGTTTGAGTCTCTTGTTATATCAACCTTTGTTTTTCTTGCTGTTGGAGATGACTACAAAGACATCTCTGAAGCTAATATCATGTGTTTGTTTTCCTTCATAGGTCACTATATTTCATGGTTTTGGTCTTAGTTTATTTTGAGCTAATTTAGTTACCTGATTTTGTTCTTTTGCATATAGCTATCTAATTTCCCAGCACCAGTTGATAAAAGCTCTCCTTTGTCTAGTGTATATTTTTGACTCTTGTTAGAGATTATTGTGCACAGATATGTAGGTTTATTTCTGAGCTCACTGACTTCTGTACCATTGGGGCGGGGGGGGGGGTAGTGTTTGGTACCATACTGTTTTGATTAGCATAGTTTTGTAGTAGAGTTAGAAATCTGAAAATATGTTACCAACATTCTTCCTCTATTTTTGTTAAGATTATGTTTTGGCTATTTTGGGGTCATTTATGTTTTACGTGTACAGATTCACATTTTTTTAAATGTATGATACAACATATACCCACCACCAAAGTACCAGTGACCAATCCACTTACTACCTTTGTTGCTTCTACCCCAAATTCCTTTTCGCTTAGTAACCTCAGTTCTGATTTCCAAAGATTTGTTTTTTATCTGTCCATTTCCTTTGTTTTCTTAAATTCCACATGAGTAAATTCATCCAGTATTTCTCCTAACTTATTTCACTTAGCATAATGAAGTTTCTATCCATGTTGTTGCAAAGGACAAGATCATATCTTTTAATTATAGGCTAATTGTTTTACATTTTTACCCACCACTTACCTAAATGAGTGACACTTAACTTGGACAATCAGATTAAATATTTTAAAATAATATAAGCACATTGAAACTAGCCTTAAAGGTATTAACTTTTGTTGTTTAGGTTTTTCCTGTGGGTCTTGAGTTTATTCCCTCATACCAAATTTTTGTAAAGAAGTCATGTTTTTAGTCACAGATTTACATAGATTGCTTCATGTACTACTTAATATAGTATTTTAAAGTACAAAATGTTCAGCTGGAAAACTACTGTTCCTCAATTCTAGTATACTGACAAGATTTTTTTGGCTAGAAAGCCAAGTAAACAAGTACTGCTGTGGGCTTCTTAGTTATTAATAATACCTGGAATTAAAATCACTGCTTCTTTTCTGTAATCTTAATTTATTGGCACAATTGTATTGTTGATTTGAATATTATCTCAAGGGAGAATGTACCTCTCTATAATGGTATAATCTTGCTTACATTTTGCAACTGGTTTTACAGCTGGCATCCCTCGTTCAGTATTAAAAGATTGGCGTAAAGTCAAGAAGCTGAAGCAAACTGGCGAATCCTTTTTACAGGATGACTCCTGCTGTGAGATAGGACCTAATTTACAAAAGTGCAGAGAATGTAGGCTTATTCGGAGTAAAAAAGGAGAAGAATCAACTCACTCACCAGTATTTTGTAGATTTTACTACTTTAGACGGTAAGTATAAATACATTATTGGGAGGGACGTGTTTTTTAATATTAGAAATTATGACATTAGGGGATACTTTATTTGCAGATGTACTACTTATATTGATGACAAAATAAGGCCCCAAAATATGCATTTGTAGGAACAGAGCCATTTCTATTATTCTTCACTTCATAGTCTTTCTAGTCAACAATCCCGCCATAATTTCAAAGTATAGTAGAGAAGGTAGAACATGTGGAAATGCATAAAAGATATAAAAAGAACCAAAAGGAAAGTAGTTTTGAAAAGATAAAAATCATGGCAATAAAGAAAGACACATTTAAGTAGAGCTAATAGCATAGAAGTGAAGATGATCAGTTATAAGGAAGGCAGAAATTTGACTTCAGAAAAGGAAGGTATGACAAAGATACGAGAAAATGAAGTTAAAGAGAATATTGTTAGTGTTACTCATTTAAAAAATACATAATGACTTATAATGAGTTTCAGTTTTCCCCTCTTTGAGAGTTAAAAAAAAAAGTATTTACAATGTATTTGAGATATAATCACCAGCCAATAAAATTTTGCCTTTCACCCTATGTTTACCTGAACTACTTAATTAGATACTGGAAGCTAAAAGGAAGTAAGTCTAATAATTGGGTTCCTAGTGATTTGTTAATATTGACAATCTTTTTATCACTAAAACATCGATAAATTGTCATTTTAAAAGTTGAAAAAATAAATGTGTAACTAAGACTTTTAAGGTGATTTAAGTAGGACATCTTCAACTTTGAGATTATGTGTAATATAGCAGTATTGCTCTAGGCAGGATTTAACCAGCATTTAACTCTTTTAATTCATCAAACAATTGGGCATTTCATTTGGTTGCAGTCAAAATAGAAGTGATATGGAAAATCTTACTTTTTAAAATAACCTGAAACTGCTTCTTGCTATTGTCGTTTATGTTGAACTGTGCGATATGAATTTATTAAGTTCAGTTAATACAGTACATTTATATGAAAAGCTTTCCCATTTTCTACTTTTAATTAGACATAATTTAGATGTTAAAATATCAATTTTAAATTTACAACTTAAAAAATTAATTTCTATCTTGGTATCTACTGTGTTTATGTCTTAATGTTTCAGATTGTCGTTTAGTAAAAATGGAGTTGTTAGAATAGATGGCTTCTCTTCTCCTGATCAATATGATGATGAAGCTGTGAGTTTATGGACACATGAGAATTATGAAGATGATGAGCTAGACGTAGAAACTTCAAAATACATCTTGAATATAATAGGAGATAAATTCTGTCAATTAGTAACGTCTGAAAAAACAGCTTTGTCCTGGGTGAAAAAGGATGGTAAGGATATTAAATACTTGGAACATGTTAACTTGAAATTGCATTTTAAGAACTTCTCTTTAAAATGTTTTTATTAACTTGTGTGAAAGTCCTAATCTCACTTTATCTTGTTGATTATTTTAATTTTAATGATACTTTTCATGTGGAAATGTACCAAATGTTCCTAAGGTAGCAGTTTCCATTCAAAATTGAGTGAATGGACCTACAGTTTGTAAAATCACAGAAGCATTTTTGCTGTTTCTACCATCACAATACAAATTTAGTGCAATAAGCATACTTAAATGCAAAATAGGTAAATTCCAGCATTTGCCACAGAGAAACATAATTCATTCCAATACTGTAAGATTTGATCTAGGTTTGGTCACCACAGATTTGTAAGGGAATACAAATGACTCTTAATTTAGAAAGTCATTATATTAATTATGTTTACGTAAGTAAAGCACCTAGCTTACTAGGTGCTGTAAATGTTACCGACTTTATCTTCGCTTTCCTTAAATTGGTGATTTCCCCCCCCCAGGACATATTTGGTAATATCTGGATTCATTTTTTGATTATATAACAAATAGTAGTAGCTTCTAAGAGTAGATGCCACCAGACTTACTACAATGCGCAGGCTGGTGCCCTCAATAGAGTTTTAAGCTCAAAATGTCAAAAGCAATTCAGCTGAAAAACTGAGGCAGATGCCTCAAAGAATAACTAGTTGCTTTTAGAAGTCTGCTTTTGACCTTTAGTTAGCATATTTTTCAGATTTCTTGATTTGCCTTAAATTTTCATGTTTGCAAAACTGTAGAAAAAAACATGTTTGCCTATACATTTATTTTCTGTACTTTAGCCAAAATTGCCTGGAAAAGAGCAGTAAGAGGAGTCCGGGAGATGTGTGATGCTTGTGAAGCAACGTTGTTTAACATCCATTGGGTTTGCCAAAAATGTGGATTTGTGGTCTGCTTAGACTGTTACAAGGCAAAAGAAAGAAAGAGTTCTAGAGGTCAGTCTATAACTTTATATATTGAAATGCTTTCTACTGCTCATTTTGTGTTTGTTTTTTTTTTAATCTCCTTAGCTTTATGTCACTCCTACTCTGTTGAAGCATAGTTTCTTAATGTAACCTAAATTTAAGGTATAGGTTAATTGCCTTTTGATTCCAATCCTGAGTCCCTATTATACCCTGTTAATTCTATAGTTCTGAGCATATAACATAATTGCCTACCTCCTAGTGTAAATTTATTTTTCAAAATATTTGCCCATGAAGGTCAAGTCAAAATGTTTAAAAAGGTATTGTTACTAGTCCCTTAGAAAATAAAAAAATATTTAATATATATGAAAACAGCCTTTAAAATAATTGTTTCTAAGTAAAATTGCACAAAAATAGTGGTTTTCATGTTTATTGAAATTAACTGAAAATAATAGAGTTTATTTATGAAATAATTAAGTATATCTTTCCTCGTGTAGAAACTGTTTTCAGAAAAGTTTGTTGCAGGCAATTTTATGAAGGTAGCTACCTAATATTAGTATTCTAAAAGTATTGAAAATTTATTTGTTGGGCTAAAGACCTAAAGAAATGTTAAGTTCCAAATTAAGTGTGAGAAGTATCTAAAAATGCTTAGTGTTATTTATATTCCAGGCAACTCTTTTTTTCGTAGTTGTGTTGTAATTCCCCCCAAACTGCTGTTTGCTTCCTAAAATTTCAGCTACTTGCAATCAGCATCAATCCAAAAGTAATTTATGTGAATAATAAGGTATTTTGAGTGACCACATTCATAACCATTCTTTTAAAATATATTGTTAAAACATCTGCTGTCGTTATTGTTGATCGCTTATTATGCCTAACTTAGGAATTAAGCTTTATACATGTTTTCCTGTATGGTACACACTTACGATAGAATTCTATACTACTCACAGCTTTAGGCATTGATAGGGTGTCTTTGAAAATAGTCCCTTGCCAATAAGGGTCTGCTATATATAATGAACTGTAATTTAGTTTATCAGTATCTTCACCACTGATAGGATTACTAACTTTACCTGTTCTAATTCTTTTTCTTATAAATCAGCACTCACTCCATTAGGCTATTTTCAGTTATAGAACCAGCTGCGTTTTTAAAAATTTTATGACAGGTATTTTATATTCCTATTTCCATATTTTGTTTTTCCTTTGCCAAATTAGAAGAATTAATTTTAATTATTATACTGTATTGTATGCATATATAAACATGGATTGGGTTTTTAACAGAACAGTTATGTATGATAAATATAAGTAGTTGTCTGTTTCTCTCAATTCTCATCATACTTAATTTTGAATGTACAGTCAGTTAAAATACAATGTTATTTTTTAGTATAGCCTACATGTTTTTGTGTCATCTGTGTACCCTTTATTAATAAACTCCAAACTGACTATAGATTATAGTGGTATTCAACATAAGTGTCTAAAGTATAAGCAATTAAGAAACATTTACAGATTTCTATGTAGGCTTTGGTGAGTCATCTGGAAGCTTTTGAAAGGAAGCCAGTTTTAGACTGGATTTAAATTTTATTTAATCTGGGACTGCCTTACAAAATAGTTCTGTATATCTTACTGTGCTTATTTTAATGAGCTTTGTGATACTTAAGAAATCCATTTGACCAAATAAATAAGTGTCTGGCTTTGTTATTAAATTTGTAGAGAAATTGAGATTAATGTATTGGATATTTTCTTGTAATACATAGGCCTCATGTTGTGCCTTAGTATACATCTCTGTTTGAATGTAATAATTACAATTGAACATTATGTGTATAGAGGCAGCTTTTTTACAGGTCTCATGACAATTTTTGTATATGTCTTTAAAGCTCAAAAGTTAGCATCAAACTATTCTATCAGACAAAGGTACTGTTTGCATAGAAAATAGCTGTGAGATAAAAGAAAATTATTTACAGAGAAGCTAGAATCAGGGAAGACAGGTAAATAATAAATAAAGCATAATACTCATTTTAGGAACATGAGTTTTGTATACTCTTTACTTAAAATTTTCAATTATAGTGCTGTCTTATTTTCTTATACTTTATATAATTGTTTACTTATATATGCAATCCATCAATCTTATTATAAAGTCATACATAATCTTTCAGATAAAGAACTGTATGCCTGGATGAAGTGTGTGAAAGGACAACCCCATGATCACAAACATCTAATGCCGACTCAAATTATACCTGGTTCTGGTGAGTACAGATGTATTGTTTAGTAGTGTAAGAGTTCTTGATTGCTCCATATTATTTAAGAATATGTAGGAGTGGCTAGAATGGAAATGTAATGTTTATTGAATCCTGAATAGTTCTTTCTCAGTTACTAAAATTCTATATAATGAAGCTGGCAAGGTAAGCCTACCCTTGGTGACTAAAGCCATAGAGAATGTTAGAAGAGAGAAAGTTTATTGATAGTTATGATTAAATCTTATTCTGCTGCTTTTGAGAATACTGAGTTTTTAATGTAGAGGGGGGGAAAAGAAAAAATGGAAGATAAGTGAAAAGCACAGGAAAAATCCCAGAGAAAAACAAAAGAGGTTTATAGTCATAGCTAGTGGTATTCTTTTTGTTAACCATGATTTTATTTTGTAGTTTTAACAGATCTTCTAGATGCAATGCACATTCTTAGAGAAAAGTATGGTATTAAATCCCATTGTCATTGTACTAACAAACAGAATCTTCAAGTTGGTGGAAATTTTCCTACTATGAATGGTGTGTCTCAGGTGAGTATAATCTTGAATTATACAAATAAAAGTGGTTAAATTAATTAGCCTGATACTTAAAATGCAGTTTTGGACATGTTTTATAAATTTCTTACTTGAAAACTCTGCTTTTACTCTGAATAATTAAGAAATCATATTTTAAAAACTCAGTTGTTCTTCTCTTTTAGGTTTTACAGAATGTTCTTAACCACAGTAATAAAATTTCTCTGTGCATGCCTGAGTCTCAGCAGCAGAATACCCCTCAGAAGTCTGAGAGCAATGGCAGCAACAGTCCAGGGAGTGATGTAAGCACAGACAGCAAGTTAACTCCTCCAGAATCTCAGTCACCACTGCACTGGTTGGCAGATCTTGCTGAGCAGAAGGCCAGAGAGGAAAAAAAAGGTAAGTATAATTGTCTAAGTGTATATTAAAAAATTGTCTGTAAGATCAATAATGTGTACTGCTCATAACAATTTACTTTTGTCTTTTGTTTTTGTCTTCTGATGAACTATCTAGTTGTTTGCATTATAGTTAGTTACAAATCTTTTTTTTTTTTTTTTTTTTTTATTCTTTAAATCACAACCTAGGTAAATGGTTCTTGGGATATCTCCCCTCCCTCCTTCCTCTGGTGCCCCTTCCATTCTATCAAACCTGTTCTTTGTTGTTTACTAGTCTGTGCTAAGTTCATTAGTCTTTCTTCCCTGTGGCAATGTTCTTTCACTGGGTGAGGGACTGTGTTGTTGCAACAAGGCAAACTTTGCTGCTGCTAGGTTTTCCGTCTTAAGATTGCATTGGGTGTCCAGTCTGTATTTGTGGTCTGTCCATGCTGTCTCGTTGGAGGCTGACTTCTCCAATTCCATCTCTGTTACTTTGCTGCTGGTTCTGGCATCAGATTTAGGGGGTTTCACCCCCATCAGTGTCAGTGAAGAAGTTCATCTCATGACATAGTGTTTCCATAGTGTTTCTCCTGTCTCACATGCACTGATTCTCTCGATTGTCCATCTGCTTTGTCCAGCTCAGGTTCCTCGCCCATTCTGTTATGGAGTTTGTATTATGTATGTTCTTCCTCCTGAAGATTAGCTGGGGTGAGATTGAAATGGAAGGGGAATTTCCCGCCCCCACCTCCCCTACCCGCCCATGCACTTCCCTACATAGGGGTGGGGCCCAGATGGCTGGGCATGAGCCCTCCCAGGCCCCCCTTGTGATATAGGGGCTGGGGGAAATATGCCCCGGCCCATCCAGGCTGCAGATGGCCTCCCTGTGCAACAGCCATCCACTGGTGGATGGGGCTAAACCTCACCCATCCCCCTTACTGAACTCTCCAGGCTCTGGGGGGCTTAACCAGGGGTGGTTGCCAACTTTGCTCCTCACTGACAAGGAAGCTATGACAGCCTGGGACTCTGGGCAGGCCAGCAGCCTGCCTAGGCTGCTTGCTAGTGAGTGGGGCTCAAGTGCCCCCACACTGACTCCTCCCTGCATTGGGTCAGGGCCTGCATGGCTGGGCATACACCCTCCCAAGCGCCCCCTGGATTGGGAGGGAAACATGCCCCAGCCAATCCAGGCTGCAGATGGCTGCCCCATGCAACAACCATCCACTGATAGATGGGGCTAAAACCCCCATCCATCCTCCCTCCTGGGTTCTCCAGGCTTTGGGGGGCTTACCCAAGGGTCCTTGCTACATTTCCTACCTGCTGAGTGTTGCCACCAGTCTCCATGGCTGGCCATGGGGCACTGGAACCTGGAAACCCCCATGCACCTAGCCCACAAACTCACCCTCCTTGGCCTCACCAAGGTGTTTCCCTAGCACACCTAGCAGCCTCCAGACGTAGCGCAGGAACCAACGGCGTCTGCAGTGTTGCCACCAGTCACCATGGCTGGCCATGGGGTGCAGGAGACTGGATTCTTCATCTCTAGTGAAGGTCTGTTGAGGTTGGAGTAAACCTCAGGGGAAGCCTCCCCTGCCCTGAACCCCCAACCCCATAGAGGTGCTCAGCCCCCAGCCCCTGCCCATGTGTTCTCACCAATATTTGTTTTCAGTTATGCTAGAAGTTGTTTTGTAAATTGTGGTGCTCCCTCATTAGGTGCATATATATTGATAATTGTTATGTCTTTTTGGTGGATTGACCCCTTAGCCATTAGGTGTAGTGGCCTTCTTTATCTTTTTGTGACTTTTTTTAGTTGGAGGTCTGCTCTGTCTGATAGAAGAATGCCAACCCCAGCTTTTTTGTGGGGTCCATTTGCTTATAATGTAGTTTTCCAGCCCTGTACCTTCAGTCTATGCTTGGACTTAGAGATCAGGTGTGTTTCTTGGATGCAGCAGAATGTTAGATCCTATTTTTTGATCCAGTCTGCAACTCTTTCTTTTGATTGCTGAGTTTAGACTGTTGACATTTAGAGTGATTATTGATGTTTGAGATTCTAACGTTGGTTTTTTGGTGGTCATTTTGAGATTTTGATTTGATTCCTTCTTTTGTCTGATCTATTTATTATTCTTTTGGCTTTGCTCTGAGGCCTCTTGCAAAATTTCTTCGAGTGTGTGTTTAGTGGTAGCAAACTTCTGGAGACTTTGAATATCAGAAGTTTCTAATTTTTCCTTCATATAGGAAGCATAGTTTTGCAGGGTAGAGTATTCTTGACTGGTACTTCTTGTCTTGGAGTTTTTTGTAGATACAGCTCCATTCTCTCCTTGCTAGGAGTGTCTCTTCAGAGAAATCTGAAGTCAGCCTAGTGGGTTTTCCTTTGTAGGTTATCTGTTTCTTTTCTCTAGTAATACTCAGTATTTTTTCCTTATTTGGGTTCTTGGAAGTTTTACTGTGTTGTATCTTCTGTGGTTTTTCTTTCAATAAAGTAGTTTGGTGTCTATTTGTCATTTCTTCAAAGTTGGGAAGTTCTCCTCTATTGTATTAAAAAGCTTTCCGTTCCCTTGACTTTCTCTTCTCCTTCTGGGATTCTAATTTCTCTTATATTTCCTCTCTTTAAGGAATCTGACAGGTCTCTGAGTTTTTCTTCAGCCTTCTTGTTTTCTCCCTCTTTTTCTTTCTTTGTCCTCTCTATATCCTCGAGTGTGCCGATTCATTCTTCTATTTCATCTAATCTGCTTTCATGGCTTTTCCCTGCATTTTTGAGCTCCACTACTGTAATTCTTAAGTCCTGAATCTCCTTCAATTTCATTTTCAGGGATTGATTTTCATTCTTCAGTTCTTCGATTAAGTTATTCTTATTGATGGTTTCGTTTTTATATTTTTCTACTTCCCTTATCTGTTGAAGTACTTTTATTATGTTGATGTTGAAGTCTTTGTCAAAAATACGTATCACTTCTTCAATATCTTCCTTGGTGTTTTGTGGAGATTGATTTTTCTTTGGTGGTGATGATTCTTAGTCACAGGGCTTGCTTGCATGTCTGCAGTTTTTCTCTTTACTGTGCTTTACTTTTGTGCTTGTGTTACATATTGAGCAATCATGGCTCTGGTATTGGTGGGCATGTTATACGTTATCAAGGCTGTAAGTCTGAACTTTAGTTTACTTGGTAGCGCCAGTGACTTCCCGACTGACCTGAATGGGGCAGGCAAGCTCAGAGGAGGCCTCTGGGAGGGTGGATCCTTCTGGAGGGTGGGCTTTGATGTTAGCGCAGGATGGGGGACTCCAAACTGGATTGGAGCATGGTGGCATGACTTGCCAGCTGACCTGAATCTACAAGATCATTTTTGAATGAACATGTCAGTAAGGCCACTAAGGCAATGGATTTGTAGGTACTTTCTGCTTTTCTTGGCAGTAGCATTTTTCTTTTGTGACAGATAAAGCCTCAGCTGCTTATCTAAGATATTAAAGAATGTCTTTTCATATTCAATTATATTTGACTCCATTTTGAATGACCTAGTCTATCCTATGTATGTGTCCACTACATCAGTTTTTACCTCCCACTGTATGATGCAGGGTGATATTTTTTTTTGTCTGTACTTTAGCGCAGTGTTTAATTCTGTTAAATTTATTTCAGAAAACAAGGAATTTACCCTTGAAAAGCAAATTAAGGATGAAATGGTACAGGACAACCCTGATTCTCCAAACAGCAGTACACCACCCCCTGTGTCCCAGAACAGTGAACAAGTCTCAACTTTACGGGATTTGTTGACCACAACAGCTGGCAAGCTACGTGTGGGTTCCACAGATGCAGGCATTGCTTTTGCACCAGTGTATTCAACAGGAACTCCAGTGAGTATGAGTACAAGTTTTTGGCTTTATATGGATCTTAAATTTAAATGATAATGAAAATTTGTTCTATTGCCTGTGAACATCACAGTAAATGTAGATGAAATCAAATATACCAAATTACTAGATGTATTAATTTCATTATAACTCTTATAACTTAAAAACTAAAGATTTTGATCTGTTTACCCTGGTGGAAAAAAAAATGGGAAAATAGCATTTTGATGCAAGAATAACCCTAAATACCCCCGTCCTAATTTGAAAACCATGTATCTAGTGGAGGGGGAAAATCACATAGTAGTGAATGTTTTGTTACTTAAAATGTTTAGAAAGCCATTTTTGTTTCAGTATTTGGCAGGAAGAGAAAAAAGAATGACTGCATGGGCTCACTTACCAGTTTTTATAGGTTAGGCAGTTTCTCAGTTGAGACCACTAAACTTTTGACCACCCCAGCCTCCCCAGGAACATTGTATGGAATAGAGATCCCTGTTTACCAATATTACATATTTGTGGTGACATGTATACTTACATTGTTCTTTACTATGCTCATAATAATTCAGTGTAAACTTTTAAAATCTCTAAAAATAATTTTTTCCTAATAGAGTAATAAAAGTGGAAGGACTATGCCAAATATTCTTGATGACATAATTGCTTCAGTTGTTGAAAACAAAATTCCACCTAATAAAGCTTCTAAGATAAATGTAAAGCCAGAGCTTAAAGATGAACCTAAAGAAAGCAGAAAATGTATCATGAATGAAAACAGTAAATTACACAGTGACATACCACATTCTTGGATCTGTGAGAAGCATATTTTATGGCTTAAGGATTATAAGAATAGTAATAATTGGAAACTTTTCAAGGAATGTTGGAAACATGGACAAGTAAGTATAATAAATTGATTTTGTATGTTGTTAGTGAAGTGCTCTTAATGTGGAAATAAAGAGTGTAGAGTATTTGACATAACGAAGCTAGAGATAAGATACCAAAATGTTATGAGAAGTGGGGGTTTTTTTGTTTGTTTTTTTGTTTTTTTTAAGAGACTAGATCCCTCTGTGTTCCCCCCCCGGGTAGTCCCAAACCTACAGACTCAAGTGATCCCTAGCCTCAACCTCCCAGATAACTGGGATTTTAGGCATGCATCACCATGCCCAGCAGAATAGTTTTTTAATTATTTTTCGCCAAACCTGAATCAACAGGGTAACAATGATTATTTGGTGTTATATTTTTGACCTATTAGTAAGCAAATTTTTAATAAAATTTTGTGTTTAGAAAGTTTGTTCCCTATCATATGTAATGTTTATATTTCAGTCCAGTTAGCTGATTCAACTCTACTACTGAATATTAACATATTAGGAGCATTTTTGTTAAACTAGTAAAATCTGAGATATTTTTATTTTTAACATTGATCCATATTTCTATTACCTAGAAATGAAATTTGTGGTGTAGTTTTTTCAGTCTTCTTTCCTGAAAATTACTACAAAGTTAATGTGTTAACTTTGCAAAATATGGCTATTTACTAAACATAATGTCTCATCTTTTACTGTGAACATCTTCGCAGGTCAGAAAATATTTATATCTTTTAACTTATCTACTCATTTATTTATAAGCCTGCAGTGGTTTCTGGTGTGCACAAGAAAATGAACATTAGCTTGTGGAAGGCGGAATCCATCAGTCTTGATTTTGGAGACCATCAAGCTGATCTCCTCAACTGCAAAGATAGCATTATTTCAAATGCCAGTGTTAAGGAATTCTGGGATGGTTTTGAAGAAGTTTCAAGTATGTTTTTTTATTTGTTCTGTTTTACTGTTAACTTAATACATCCCCCCCCTTGTTAAGTTTCAAGTATCTAAAAGATTTCTTAATTTTGAAAATTTTATTTTGTGACATAAATTATATGAGAACTAGGAAAAACAAATTGGATCTATTGATTCCACCCTAATTTCTTTTGAAGTAAGTAAACCATTTGTCTTGCTTACTCATATACGAGAAATAACTTAAACCTGTAACCTTTGAAAATTGGGTTATGTATGTAATTTAAGTTCCGCAACTTCAAAAAATTGAAAGTAAAAATGTAGGACTGTAATTTCAACAGCAACTTTAAATTGATTTCTTACTGATAGAAATTTTTTGTAGTATTCTGAGTGGGTAAATGTCCTATGTGTGTAAGGAACAAAAAGTCCAAATATAACTTGAGAGAGAGAAAGTAAGAAATTGAAGTTAGTAAGCACACATTCATTAACTATAAAAAGACATCAACTATTTAACAATTAACTGTATTCCTTCTAGAACGGCAAAAAACAAAAAGTGGAGAAACAGTTGTTTTAAAATTAAAAGACTGCCCTTCAGGAGAAGACTTCAAGACAATGATGCCAGCAAGGTATATTTTTTCAGTACTTGTTATTTTGACTCTTAGCTTTTTAAAGTTGAACTTACTCCCAGAAATAGGATGTGACAAATGTGACCTCTAGTCATTGTCTTCCTCAATTAAAAATAAATAACTGAAAATCAAAATCAATTGTCTATTGTCTCATAGAGGAAAGTCCTTGCTAGTGCAATACATAATAATAATAAGTGCTCATGTCAGAGAACATGGGACTCTATTTGGACCTTCCTTTCCTTTTGTGTTTTGGTTTTTTATGATTAGGAAGCAGAATTAAAACTTTAGTCAGAATCACTTCTGTTCTGTACTTGTATAGTACATTCATTTAAACTTTGAATGAAGTCAAGAAAAGTATTTTAAAAACCTTTGAGTAAGTTTACCTTCTATTTTCAACAGCTTGAAAGTTGTATTTCAAAACATGTAAAATTACAGATTTTTATTCAAAAAAATGATGTTACTTTTCAGATATGAAGATCTCTTAAAAAGTCTGCCATTGCCAGAATATTGTAATCCAGAAGGAAAATTCAATTTGGCCTCTCATTTGCCAAGTTTTTTTGTTCGTCCAGATCTAGGACCCAGGTTATGCAGTGCTTATGGTAGGTATATATTTTGCATTTCTTTCAGTTATCTTTTGTGCAAAGATAAGTTGTTTAGTAGTTTTTAGGTTCAACTAAACCTGATAATGCATTGAAATCTCTCATAAACAGTGTTAGGGATTAATAACAAGTATATATAGTAAGTTTCTGCTGACTCCTTGCAAAATACTTATATTTTCTACTAATTTGATTTTTATAGGGTATTTTGTAGATTGTGGGTTAAAGAGCAGCATGCATTATTATGATAAGGCAATTAAAACTCAAATCACAATTAAACTTTTGTTATAGGGGTGATTTAGTTATGAATTTCTAGGGTGTGTAAAGTGTCCTGTCGAGTAAAATTTTATTTTATGTACAGGTGTAGCTGCTGCTAAAGATCATGATATAGGAACAACAAATCTCCATGTTGAAGTTTCTGATGTTGTAAATATTTTAGTCTATGTTGGCATAGCAAAAGGAAATGGCATTCTCTCAAAAGCAGGTAAAGAAACCTAAATAATAGTGGTCTCTGGCATAATTAGTATATGGATACAACTACTAGTCTTACCCAGAATGTCTGCCTCAGAGTTTACAAAGATTTTAAAAGATTTACAAGTGGCTATAAGCATATTCTAATGCTCATTATTTTGAACATTACTTTTTTTTTTTTATGTGTTTTTAAAAGAGTATTTTTGGTTTTTGTCATTAAATATTATCTTTTCTTAAAGATAAACGGTTAAGCCCACCCAGAAACACTTAGGAAAAAATAGAAAGTCCTGGGATGACGATTAAGACATTATTTATGTCTTGTGTTGTAAAGTGCTGGGTACAGGGTTATGAGAAAGGATGAGCAAGAGAGATTAACACAGACTATGGGCTATTAGAAGCATGACTGGTAGCAACTTTAATTTAAATTACTAAGCCTTTTATAGGGTTTAGGCAAGGGGGGAATAAAAGGTGGCTAAGAGAATGTTTTACAACTAACTAGGGGAGACTAAAAGCTAAGGTAATGAAGTTTGGTTAAAACATTAGTTTCTATGAGATAATGGCAAGCAGGGGATTTGCCCATACTTTGTTGGTAACTTTGTTTAAGGAATTATTGATAAGGAATGTTTAAGGTTAATATTGGGGAAATGGAGAAGCTGCTTTTTGCTCTCTGGACATTCATCATGTTGGTTTTGTCTTGAGTGTTCTGAAGCCAGATAAGATAGTAAAATAATGTTTTCTTCATGTCATAGTCATGAATCCTGTTGGGTCTCAGCTGGCAGCCTCTGACATTGTATTCCTTTTTTCCCCCTCTAGCATCAGAGTAAGAAGGTTGCTTTTCTCCTCAGTAGATATAAACTTGGCATCCATTGTATAGTTTTTTAGAATCTTTCCTCTTAGTTTCTCTCTGAAGCTTTACTCTATCACTAATTAGCTTCTTTATGATCATAGGTCTTTTTAAGTTCATTCTATATAGCTTAGTGGTCCATACTGAGGACTTGGTCACTCATCATAGCAGTCACTCTATTTTTGTGTGTAACATCTTCTGTACTACAACCTAAATTGATGGGGAAAAAGTTGATAAGTGCCGTTGATTATAATAGGTAAAAATTCTTTGTCACTCCTAAGTATTTAACTCAGGCACACTTAGTTTGTAGCCCAAACTCTAAATAGAAGTCTTTGATCTATTTTTCACATTACTTATCTTTTAAAAACTTATGATGTCACAGTGTTAATTATCTCTTTTATACATCATAGTCTGTTCAAATCACCTCCTACACTACTCTAATATGTAACATTCCCCCCCCACACACACACTCTTGTATGCTCTTATTTGCTGGAGTGTTCTTTTTCCTACAGACCTCCCATGTTCCTACATACGTCTCTTGCTGGAGCGTTCTTGTTCCTACATACCTCCCATGCATACCTTCTATTCCTCATTCATAGTGTATTTTCTCTTTTGCGAAAGCATTTATCTACTTTTTTTTAAATCAGTATTTTAGATTTTTGCTTCTTTATCTTTGGCTGGTTTTTATAGATCACCAAAAAAACAGTATTTAAAGGTTCTAATAATGCTTAAAACACACCAGGAAATATTAACCTAATTCAAATAAATGTAAATGTCTCATAACTTCCTTCTCTCTCTGGCACACCTATAGTCTGCAAAGTATAGATCAAATTCAGTTCCCCCTTTTTCCCATGGATTCTCACTGAACATGTAACAAGTATTTTCTTTGTGATACATTACTCTTCCCTTTTTTTAATTCACAGAGCAGTAAAATTTAAAGAAAAAATATAAGAAAATCAAGATTTCTAACTTAAAATTGTGTTATAATCACATATAATACAACATGTGAAAACTGAAACAGTTTTGTGACCCTTTACATTCATGTTTTACATTTACCTTTTTTCTTTTCTCTCTTCTCCCCCCCCCCCCCCCCTTTGAGACTAGTCTCGCTATTGTTGCCTCTGGTACCACAGACTCAAGCAATCTCCAGCCTCAGCTTCCCAGGTAGCTAGGATTACAGGCACACACCACCACGCCTAGCTATTTTCTGGGACTAGGTATCACTGTGTTGCCCTGGGCAGACTCAAACCGTGATCCCCAGATCCCGCTGTGACTCCATAAGCTGTCGCTTACAGGCACATGCCACTGTTGCCTGGCTTTGCATTTACATTTTATGTGTCTGTATTTACCAAGATCGTTAATGAACTGGATGTTCACTATAGTCATCAACATTCTAGAATAGTGTCGTGACACACTGAAAACAATGTTTAAATTTTAAAAGAATCTTTATAGTCAACTTTAGAGAGATAGATTTCACTATCACAATTTAGGAACCATGTAATGAAGGTTTTGTTTTGTTTTTTTGTTTTTTTTTAATGTCAGGCAATAGATTTTCTTTTTCTTGAATATATTCACAGTAGTGAAATCGGGAATTGGAAAAAGACCAACCTACAGTTCAGAGATTAACCACAGTTAATATCTTTTTCTGCAATATTTACTGTTTTTAGTTTGAAGAATCATACTGTGTTTTTTCAAAAACAACACATGAAACATTTACACTTGAATATAATATGCAAGACCTTCCAGAAACTAATTTGGAGAAGTTTTGCTCTGCCACTTAATCATGGCAAATATCTTCATGTTGCTGAGAACTGACTTGGGAATAAAAGAGGTTATTTTGCTTACCTCTAAATAGCACAGAGACCACCGAATTAATAGTGGCAATAAAAGTCCTTTATTTAGTTATGCTGTGTAAGTGCAAATCAGTGTCATAAACACTCCTTTGGATCAGTAAGAAGGATCTTTGATTAGAAACTCTTGAGTGTTTTTATCTCTTGTTCCTTGATGTGCAAAAAGCAAATAAACTGGAAATGTTACAGTTCTGTCCCCAGTTACACAGGGTCAGAATTCTTTGTTCTTGTTTTAATATGTAACTGGTTTTTTCTCCTCTTTTGGAGTTTTATCTAGTTAGGCTGCTCGGTAAATGAATTTTAGTACGCTGTACATGGTAGTCTTTGATAACCTATTTGAAAATACCTTTTGTGTCAGGAATACTCAAAAAATTTGAAGAAGAAGATTTGGATGACATATTAAGAAAACGATTAAAGGACTCAAGTGAAATACCTGGTGCTCTGTGGCATATTTATGCTGGGAAAGATGTTGACAAGATAAGGGAATTTCTTCAAAAGGTATAATACAAGTTTCATTTGTCTCTTCACCTTTAATGCAACTTCATTTAGCATACAGCATTATGAAATTACTAAATGATTTTTACTTAAGGGGAGGGGTTTGTATTGTTGAAAATCAAAATTTCTTTTCGCTTTAAAACCTGTTTCATGTTGTGGTTTTTGAATGGCAATTTCTTTTCAGTTGCTTGTGCTCCCCAAACCATTATAATAAAGAACTAGTCTGTTGGTGACTTAAATGTTACCATTTGTGAAAATTAGTAAGAATTACATCATATGTCTTATAAAAACATATTATAAGCCAAAGTTACATCAAAGAAAAAAATAACCTACAGAAAAAAATATGTAAAGAAGGTAGCGTTTTTATTGTTTTAATTTGATTGATATTTTTGGCATTGATCCTGTATGGTAATCGTACTCTTTATTATGATTGTTCTGTGATACTAAAATAAACTAAATTTTTTAAATTTGAGGCAGTACAGTTTTATAACAGTATAAAATGTTGTTTAGAGCTATATTTATATTTTCATATCTTTATATACTTGCTACATTATAAGGTCACCATTGACAAGTGCAGTCATCTACCAATATATTCTTGATCCCCTTGTGATCCCTCACCATTCTCTTGTTAGAATCTTAGGATTTATCTTTGTTTCGTTTCATTTCATTTTGTTGTTTCTTTATCTCCTGCTTAGAAATAAAATAATGGGGTATTTACTTTTCTTCATCTGACTTATTTCACTTAATATAATTTCAAGATCTTTCCATATTGTCACAAAAAGGATTTAATCTTAATCTTTTTTATGGTTGAGTTGTAGTCTATTGTGTATGTATGCCATGTCTTTTTTTAACCACATCTTTATACACTTAGCTATCAAAGAGTACATATGTTGTTTTCATAACTTTACTGTTGTGAAGATATCTCTGAGTTATCATTTTCATATTTGGATAAATACCCAGGAAGAGAATTGCTGGGTCATATGTGCTTTTTTTAATTCATTTTTATATATATTTATTTTGTACATTGCATTCCCCAGAGTTCTCCCACCACCATATTACCTGTGTACAATTCTCTTGATCTTTTGTGCTCATCCCTTCTCTTATTCCCTCCCCCTTCCTCCTTAGCTGTAAGTTTTTGTTCTGTTGTCAGCTTGTTAGTTTTGACTTATTCTTGACCTTTTGTTTGTTTTCCCTTTATCCTACCCATAAGTGAAACCATCCGGTTTTTATCTTTTTCTTTCTGTCCTGTTTTTGCTAGCATGATTCCTTTTTGGTCCATCCATGTTATCACAAATGCATCAGCTTTTTTCTTTTTAATTGCTAAATAATACTCAGTTGTGTGATATATACTAATTTTTTGAGAAATCTGCATGCTATTTTCCCTAGTAGCTGTGCCAATTTACATTACTTCCAATAGTATAGAAGTAGTCCCTTTCCTCCACCTTCCCCTTTTCAATAAATGTGACCATCTCATATTTCCCTGGACTTTCTTCTCTCTTAGCTCAGTTACTCAAAGTGAGTATACTACTTTGCCTTTCAGTGTTGTGTTCTTGTCATTGGTCCTACTAACTTCCCCCACTTATGTGCTGTCATTAGACACCAGGACACCTCTCCTGGCCATCCTCCTCTCCCTTCCCACAGACCTTGTTTTAATTCAAGTACTCCTAAAATCTGCTTAGCTGAGCATTTTACTCAGACCACTTCCCTTATTCAGACCTGTTACAAATTGGGTGAGGTCACTGTCCTTCCGACCTACCTAGAAGACTCTTGTAGAGCATGAGGCACCAGGCCAGCTTAATGGAACCCTAATGTTTCAAAGCTCTGCAACTAGGAGCTAGCTGGAACCATGATGTCCACCCAGTCCCCATATGCTTGACAGACTTGTAACTTGAGGGTACTGGTGAACGTCAGGTTTAAGAATCTGCCAGTCTTCGCTAATTTACCTGGAGCTGTTCCAGACCTCCCCCAGGATAGCCAAGCATCCTTTTTTTTCAGATTGGGAATTCTTCTCAACTGAAATGTTGAATAATCTCCCTTTAATCTAGTTGTTTTGTTGGATACTCTGAAGAAAGTAATAGATCAACCTGAAATTACTGGTTTAGACTGCCCAAATATTTTCTAAGTTTTATACTAGTAGGGATTTCTTTTGCTACCATCATTGCTACTTTTCTTACTATATTTCATCTTTCTGGATGGATCTGAAGTTTGTCTCTGGTCAATGTGACATAAAGGAGCTATGTATTGACTATACCAACTGTCTTATTCCCAATATCTTACCTGTATTTTAGTTTAAAATATTATAAATTGATTTGTCAACAGTTAGAGGGTTAGCACTAACTATGAAGATTCTTTTCTTTGTACCTCCCAGAAAAAAAAAAAAAAAAAAAGCAAGGTCAAGAATGTTTATGAAGTTTGTTTTGTTTTGTTTTGTTTAGAAAAAAGCTACTAAAGTTTTTCTTTATTTTTGCTATGCTACGTTTAAAACAGTTGCAAAGAAGAAACCAGATGGATAGAAACTGCACAGTAGGAGGAGGTGAGGAAGAGAGTATGATTCAGTTTAACAGCCTATCAGTGTGCAGTGTTAACTTTTGTGTAATCGTTGTTCCATAAGATTCTGAGAACAGAAGAATGTAGTGTAAAAAAAAAATGGAAATTTAGCTCAACAATACTTATCATATCCTTTACTTAAAAATAGGGTATGTAATTTTAATCTGTAATTGAAATTACAGATTTCAAAAGAACAAGGCCTAGAAATTCTACCAGAACATGATCCAATACGTGACCAAAGTTGGTATGTAAATAGAAAGCTCCGGCAAAGACTACTTGAAGAATATGGAGTTAGAACCTGTACTCTCATTCAGTTCCTTGGTGATGCCATTGTCTTACCAGCAGGAGCACTTCATCAGGTACTTAAAAACTTATTTCAAATATACCTGTTACTGGAAAAATCAATTTTGAAGACAGTTATTCTGACTTAATCGTATAGACAAATATGAAAAACATAAATAAGAAAGTGAATAGTTGCCATTAGGAAATCACTAAAATAAATTTGCAGTGCTTAGAGAGGTCTAACATTAAGTAAATTTAAGTTTGTTTTATTAACATGCAGTACATTTCCATTTTTGTATCATAATCTGATTCAGTGAATTAAAATCCTGGCTTCTTTTTTTTTTTAAGACATAACAAGGGGAAAAGAGACACTATATACTCAGTTTTCAGTAGCAAGAGGAAAGGTATCGAGATTTAGAGATATAATACATTTTCTAAGGTAACAAGTATAACTAGAATAAATTTGACTAGACTCATAATTCAGGCTGTGTGTGTACTAATTCTATTCAGTCTGGTAACAGTTTATCCAAAGAAAGATGGTATATAGTTTTTTAAGCTATTGATTGGCAAAACCCATAAAAACCAAAATAATACCTAATCTTTGTTTCTGTGGCTTCACTGCATGGCACCATAGAAGAATGTCATAGAGTAGATGATAAGGAGCTTGCAGTAGAAACAAACAATGGATTCCTATAAGCATAATGGGGCTACTATGGTCCAATTTAACCCTGTGTTAACTAAGTGGTTCCCTTACAGCATGGTAATTAAGATGCATTTGATGTATGGTTTTTGGGGGATTTTTTTGGTTTTTTTTTTAAACAAGGAAGTTTGGCCAGACATGGTAGCACATGCCTGTAAGCGGCAGCCTAGGAAACCATGGCTAGGATCAGGGATCACATGATTCAAGTCCCACTAGGGGCAACATAGTGAGACCTAGTTCCAAAAAATATAGCTGGGCATGGTGGCGCACTCCTATAATCCCAGCTACCTGGGAAGCTGAGGCTGGGGATTGCTTGAGCCCATGGTACCCTGGGCAATGTGAGCCTGTGGTCCCACAGGCAAAAATAGCGAGACCTTGTCTCCAAAAAATAAATAAACAAACAAACAAACACACGTTTTCCCACACTTTATATGATGATGTATGCATTGGCTGCCTGTTAAGTATTTATCACACTCTAATAAAAGCACAAGTATTCCTTGTTAATGCTGAACTGAAGATGTCAAGTTCAGAATTATATCTATCATTCTAATATCTCAAATAGCATTTTCTGATAGTAAAATATAAATATTGCAATAAACTCTCTTCTCCCTGCAATAATATCTCAGAAAAATACTATGTTCATTGAATCAACACATTGTTAAATTGTTGTATTTTTTCATAGATTTATATCAACATTTCAGAGGTGGTTGTGTTTTGTATAAGACACAGGTTTTTGTGTCATTTGGATTACATGATCATGTAATATATCTAACTTTATACAAAACTTTCAGGCTATTTCAAAGTGGGTAATTCATTTTCTATTCTCTAAGTATATAGAGTTGTTTTCCCTCTACTTACCAGTATTTGTCAGTTTTGTTTTTAAACATTTAGCTATGTATGTAATATCCTGTGGTTTTCAGTTACATTTTCTTGATAACTGAATACATTGACCATCTTTTCATGTTTATTTGCCATCTGTTTTGATAAATGTGTTCAAATATTTTGTCCATTTTTGTAATTGAATTTTTTTTCTTAATGAGTTTTGAGGTATTTATTTTACATATAGTCCTTTATCTGATAATTACTTTGCAGTATGTATCAGCATATATCATGGTTCTTTCAAACTGTGATGTGTCCATCCATTTTCTTATTGGTGTCTTTAAGAGGCAAAGTAAGTTTTTGCTATCAGTTTTTCCTTATCATACTTTTACTTTTGTATCTAGAAGTTTTTTGTATAGCCCAAGATCACAAAAGTGTTCACTTGCATTTTCTTTTAGAATCTTTATAATTGTCAGTATCATATTTAGGTCTTGTGGGTTTTTTTTTGTTAATTTTTATGTATAGTGCAAAAACCAAAAAATCTTTCATTTTTTTCATGTAGACATTCAGTTACAATACTGTTTTTGAAAAGACTTTTAAAATACTACTTATTTTGAAAATATGATGCATACATTATTTAATTAACAAAAATAGTAGAAAAGGGCAAAGCATTAATCTTTTTCTCTCTTTACTCCCAGTTATTCTCCTCATAGACACTCACTATCAACACAGATAGATTCCAGGCTTGTGCAAGTTTTTGCTGCTGCGTCTTTGTGGAGCATACAAAGGGAGAAACAAGAGCCATGTTTTCTGAGGAGTGGGCCAAACAGTACTGTTAAAATTAGTTTACATATCACTCTGTTTAAAGCCTTTAAAGGTTTTAAACAATTTGTATTTGAACCCTGTCCATGCTAACACATACATACACCCTCACCCCCCAACCCCCTCTTCCTCTCCCACTGCTCTTCTCTTTCTAGCTACCCAGTCTTCTGCTGTTTTCACATTACACCAAGCAAGTTTTCACCCCAGGACCGTTGTAGTTGCTAATCCTTTTGCCTGAAATTCTTCTTTCAGGTAATTTTAAGTCTGCCTTCACATTTTTTTAAGACTTTGCTCACATACCATCTCAGTGAGGTCTAACATTATAAAACTGCAGGTTTTATCCCTTGTCATTTTTCCCTTATTTCCCCCATTGTTCTCATAACCTTTCAACATAGGTTTTCATAATTTATTTTGCTTTAATAATAAAGTCCCGTTTTAAGTCCCGTTTGCTTGTGTCATGAGGACAGGAATTGATTCATGTTTTGCCAGAAATTTTGCATATGTGTAGTTGAAAACCATATTATGACTTTAGGTGTATGTGTGTATACTTATGGTATGTTTGTGTACATACACACTGTTCTTTGTATAAACATAGGTAAATTTTTACCTATTCTCATATGTGTGCATACTTCAAGTTTACTTAGGTTTAAAAATCTAACTTCTAGTTATGATTAAATACCTAAGTACATAAAAGAACATGTTTTCTTTTAAGATATGTAGAAAACTTCACTGAGGTTATAGAGAAAATTCATTTCTGATAAAAGTTATTAGTACTTAAATAGACTGAGGCAAGCATGTATGATCTAAAACTGACAAGTTCTTTTCTGAACTGTTACTAAGTTGCTAAGTGATCCAATGCAAAAGTTTGTCTGCTTCATGTTTTGTACAGAATTGCTAGCTAGCTATGAGAAATTAGAATTTTTGTCATCTTTTATGTGGCATGATAATGACAATACATTTGTTTTCTGTTGAAAGTGGTATATTCTACCACCACTGGGAGTGGTGTAATAAGGTTTTGAGAGAGTTCGAAAATACTTGTTCACATTATTAACTTGGATTTCAGGTGCATTATTTATAATTTATTTACTCCTTGGCAGTTCTGAAAACTCATTTTATCTTTATTACTTCCAGTACATTGCAGGTGTCTTTTAAAAAGTCAGTGTTTCTTACTCTGGTATGCGTTAATATTTCCTGACGGGATTGATGAAACACAGATTGCTTGACCCCACACTCAGGAGTTTATGATACAGTGAGTTTGACAAGTTTGATGAAGTTGAATTCCTAACAAGTACCCAGGTGATAACAGATATTTCTGTCTGTGGACAGTACTTTGAAGGCCATACAAAGGAAACCCTTACAAAACCCAGGAACCTTATCAAAAATGATTTCATTCGATTATCAACAACAGAATGGGGACCAGCAGTGTTAGGAAAGAAGCAAATTCTGTTCTTCAGTTTGTTCAGAGTTGAGCACTTTGAGAAACTAAACTGGAAAACAGAATATGTCTGAAGGTATTCAGATGTGTATTTCAACCAACTCAGGGAAAGTATCATATCCATTCCTTCTTAATATTCTAAGAACTACGCTAGAATTACTGACTTAAAAATCTTTCGCTGGTAAACATGACTGTCTGAAATTACTATATATTTCTTGGCAGAGCAGCTGAACTTGAATTCGAGGATTAACTTTCTCTCAGCTATTACATCCTTTGGTTGATTGTGGCTTTTATTTAAAACAGCAACGGTTTAAATAATAATAAAACGTAAAATGTTTCACGATAAATTTGCCTAAATACTTAGCATGACGGGGTTTGGTCATTCACAATGAGTTTATAATATTAAGTTGTAAATTCTCTGCATTATGATTAAGAAGCTTTGTAAAATCATTCTGTTATCAAGTTCTCATGAATCACTGTGTACATAGCAATGTCACTGTCTTACTATGAGCATGAAGAAGTTACATTTTCTTGACATTACCTATTTATGATTACACTTGAGCAGCCCTTAAGGCAGTGTATAAGGAAGTAAACTGTATATCATCCAAAAATGACCTAGAAGGGACAAGTAAAATTTAAAAAGTTTACTTCTACTTTTAAATAGCCTTGTCTCTTAACACTATTAAACTGTTAGGCAAACACATCATATTGTGGTCATCAGTAAATCATGTCCTCTTGTAAGCACTGATAAGTCACTATTCTAAAAGTGATTTTAAAATACTATAAACTAAGAAACACGGGCAGAATCAATGACTTATAAACTATGGAATCTAATCCAAATCTTGAAGCAATCATGGAGACTGCTTAACAGAGAAAGGGGAAACTGGTTTTTTTAAGGAAATATCTGACAGATCACTGGTGAACCACTAAAATAATGAAATAGACTCTTTAGTGGCCCCACCCAACAAGGAAAAATATTTGCAAAAATAGTTTGGGGAAGTCATGAAACAAGTAGATGACTGCATCTTTAATAGTGAACAGAGTGAACAGCAGCAAATTCTGAGGGAATAGGAGACTGATTACAACACGATATTGCTCAGCTGTCCAGTTTTCAACAAAAAAGAAACAAATAGGACATGAAATTGAGAAAACAGCCTCCTGAGGAAACCTAGACATTAGACTTACTAGTCATAAACTTTTAAATGCAAAATCAGAATATCATTGGAGAAATTATAGAAGCAATAGAGACAGACATGATAAAAGCCACATGGTAGAACTTTTGAGGGACTTAACCCCTACAGCATGTTCAGATAAGTAACATACACAGAAATCAAGCATTTGCAGACTATGCTAGTATGAATGGATTAACATAGACTGTAATGTATCTATTGAACATCAGAGGACCTGCATTCCTGTTGACTTGCTATTTACTGATTCTCTTGGAATATGCATTGAATCTTTTTATCTGTAGTTTCCTGCTCTGTGATAGAGCATCTATTCTATAGACTTCTTCCAGTCTCCATTTTCTAATTCCTCTACTGTCTGTGTTCTTATTCCTCCCAGTTTTCATACTTTAAGTTTCCAGTTATTTCTCCTTTCCCAGGAATTTTGTGATGTCTTTTAATGTCGCTTCTTGGAGGCCGGGCACAGTGGCACGTGCCTTTAATTGTGCCTTTAGTCAGAGTGAGGCCAGGACTAGGAATCACTTGAGTCCACGGGTTCGAGACCTGCCTGGGGCAACACAGTAAGACCTACTTCCAACAAATAGCTGGGTGTGATGGTGTACACCTGTAATCCCAGGTACCTGGGAAGCTGAGACTGAGGATCACTTGAGTCCCATGGTACCCCGGGCAAAATAGGAAGACCTAATCTCAAACAAACAAACAAACAAATAAATAAATAAATAAATAAATAAATAAAATCTCAAAATAAATAACATCACTTCCTGAGAACCTAGTGTAACATAAATCCAGATGCATTAGCTTGGTCCTTTCTCTACCATTCTACTGAGCACTAATAGAAAATCAATACTAAGAATTATGTAATTAGTTTGTATGTGCTGAACAAATACAGATAATACTTTAACTGGCTTCTTGGAAAAACCATTTCAGCGAGACTATTGAAATCCTACAATTCTAGAACTGTTGGTCAGTATGTGTTAAACTATACTATACTCTCAGGTGTGAAAGTTTAATGATGTGACTAAAATGGACAAAGCCAGAGGAGCAATAGCAAACATCTAGTTTCACTGTACCAGATTGGTAGAAAAGTTAATGGATTTGGTTTATTTGATTTGATTAAGTAACACAAGGAAAATTCCGTCAACAAAATTGGTAATGTAGGATCTTATTATCAGTCTCTGAATGATACTCAGAAAACGTTATCATTTACAAATGCTCCACTTAGAAGATCCAAGATGCTTTTCAGACACTTTCTCGAAGTGTCGTCTGCTTTGGAATATATACACTTGCTGTTTTGAGGAAAAGTAATTCCCTAGTGGAACTGTCCCTGTGTTTATATTTTACTGTTCTGTTTTGGGGATAGGTACAGAATTTTCACAGCTGTATTCAGGTAACTGAAGACTTTGTGTCTCCAGAACATCTTGTACAGTCGTTTCATTTAACCCAAGAACTGAGACTTCTGAAGGAAGAAATCAATTATGATGATAAACTACAGGTAAGACTGTTTTCTAACTAGCTCTGATACATGTATAACAGCACCTTAGGTGGTCATTGCCTAATTTGCCACATTAAGATAACTTGATCAAAGATTAGCGTTCATTTAATTGTATAGCCTTAATTTTTAACTTTTCATTTACAAACATTTTTAAACATTCTGATGTTTAATCTAGTAATTTTTACTTGTTAATTTTACTCCAGTTTAATGTGATTACAAATATCCATTATCTCTTTCAGGTTAAAAATATCTTATATCATGCAGTCAAGGAAATGGTGAGAGCTTTGAAGATACATGAAGATGAAGTAGAAGATATGGAAGGAAATTAGATGTGGTGCAGTTTGATGTTTTTAGACTGTTAAACTGCGATTACTTAACTCTTGAATGATGATATGTATGCACACTGACTTAAGCTTCATAAAACCATCGGTGCCAAGAAAATCTTTGTAATAACTATTTGTTATTGACACCGCAGCAGTATAGCATATGTCACAACTCTTGTGATTCCATGTTATTAAAGCAAGCTAAATTTTAAAAACAGCACTTCATAGCTGTTTTTGTACCATAGTGTATATGATGTTTGTGAAAATGCCAGATTTAAAATGATGTATTTATTTTTGGAAAAAAACAAAATTCTATGCTATATTGTTGATCAAGTGTAAATGTGACCTTGTACAGTTTACTAAAATAACTGATATTTTTCACTACATTGAGACAGTTACTGTGAGAATAGGACACAAACACCAGCTATTGCCTGCATTTTGGGAAATTGCTGAATCGCACAGCATTCATGTCATAATCAAAAAATTACTGCCAAATAATTGTAAAATTTGTAAAATGTAAAGTATATAAAGTAGATACTAAATACAGACACTTCAATATTTTGTTGAAGCTATTGAGTGTACAATTAAACATTTTCAAAAGGTGTAATTTATTTAAAATTGTCTCATTTTGGTAAAATTTATGTGAACTTTTAAAGCTAAATATTAAACTTAATATGCTATGTAAATATATACATATATACATTTAATGATGTATTTTTTTAAAACATTGGCTTGCTTTTATTTGTTAAAGTGCAAGTGTTACATATGGCTTTGTACATTAAAGTTGAAAGGGGTTTTACATTTTCCATTAAAAGGACTTTATCAAAAACTGGCTTGTTCAGACTTTCTGGGCCATCATGAATAAGTGCCTCAACTTACTTGTCCTATGGCCCATTAAAGAGTAGTTAATTCCAACATTGATGACTTTTAGTATATGTGCTCTTGACCCACCAACACTAAGGTTGGGTTTTTGTTGGTGGTGGTGTTTAATGCACTTAAATTGATAGAGAAACCCATACATGAAATTTAAAAGCAGTGGTTATAAAATGAGTATGTAACCAGACAACTTCAAGTAGCAGAGGTAAGTGCTAATAGTGTTCAGGGTGGGTCAAGGAGAGAGGGGAAACAGGTGGCAGAGAAAAACCTAAATAAAGCCAATCAGCTTGGATTGAATGTGAGTTCTCCTGAGTAAACTGCCTTACTTGGGAGACTTGGTTTAATAACTGGTTATTACTGGCTGGCTGCTTGAGATCTATTGTTCAACATTAGAATTTTATGGGAAATATGTCCCTTGACATCTGCAGGATTACAAGAGGAATAGCCTTCTTATCTGAAAGCTTTTCCTAACTACAAGGCTTAAGATATCCCTGGTTCTGGTTACACAAATATTAGCCCAGAATAATGTTACACCTTTAAACCATAAAGAAGGTACAGGAACTGAGTAAGAAAGTACTTTGCTTAGCTTTTTTATGAAAACAAAGTGACTTTTTTTTTATTTATAATTTTTTGAGACTAGGTCTTGCTGTGTTGCCTGGGATAGTCCTGATCCTGTGGACTCAAGCAATCCCCAGCCTCAGCCTCCCAGGTAGCTGGGATTACAGGTGCCTATTACTGCACCTAGCTGATATTTTGAGACTAGATCTTGCTATGTTGCCCAGGGTAGTCTCCAACTACTGAACTCAAGCGATCCCCAGACCTAGTCTCAAAAAGAAAAAAAAAAAATTCTTTCAAATATTTAGGAAATAAACAATTATGGCACTTTTCCTCATTGAAGGAGACATGGAACGTTTGTCTTGGAAATGGGCAGCATTAGAAGGGAGCAGTTTGAGAGATTGTGAGGTGGTAAAAGGCAGGTTATCTGAAATCAGGAAAAATTTTAACACTGGAGATGGGTAGGTATGGCTACCAAGAAAGGTAACTGGCAAGTATTGGGGGGGTGTTGGCCTATGTATATTCTGCTTCCTGGTTCAAGAGGGTGTCATGCTTCTCTTGCAGATGTAACTACCCCTTAGCGCAATATTTACATTCTACTAAAATGATTCCCTGATAACATCAATTTGTAGAAATTTGCATTTTCAGTAGCTCTAGAGTTGAACAAAAGATTATTATAATCAAAGGGTCCTAAAATCACAGAGAGTTCAGAAAAAAAGTAGGTATTAGGAAGTTACCACATCTGTTAGGAGACCTATTGTATCTTACTCTACTCCAAAGAAATGCAGCAATTAAACCCATCTAGACAAAGTCTAAGACACTTGTTTTAAAAGAAATATACAAGTTCCAGAAGCTGTTGTAGTTGTGGGAAATTGCTGTTCATTCCTGGCTATTAGAGGAACTATGTAGAATGTTTTGGTCCAGCATAGCCTGCTTTCACATTTGATCAGATTAGGAGTACATATTGATCTCTTTCCAACTATTTGGAACTTAGTTAACTAGAATCTTGCTCCCAATGATCACCTAGTGTTGCTCCTGATGTTGAATCCATTTTTCGTGATGTTCAAGGACGTTAGAAGCTAATATCCTCAACTGAACTTTGGGGAGAAGGGCTTATATGAAAGGTAAGACAGGACTGCCTTTTCCAATAAAAATGTGTTGTTTTAACGTATTTCAACTTTTTGTTTTTGAGACTAGGTCTCGTTATTTTTGGCCAGGGTACCACAGACTCAAGCAATCCCAGCCTCAGCTTTCCAGGTAGTAGGGAGTACAGGCATGCACCACCACGCCCAACTTTTTTGGGCGACTAGGTCTCACTAAGTGCCCCTGGTGGGACTCGAACCGTAATCCCTGGCCCCGGCCGCAGCTTCCTGGTTGCTGCTTACAGGCCTCAACCTATTTCTAATGGCTTTCTGATCCTTCAAATAGAATTTGCATTGGGTAACCACAGATGGACAGTGCGGAACCACAGATTCCAACACTTCCTCCATGAAGGTTGTACTAAAGAAATATGGTTTTCATTAAGTATCTGATACTGTGTTTGGATTACAATATTTTTTATACATCTCTATAAACCACTCAAATACGAGACTAAATAGGGGAAATATCAGATTATCTACATGACGTTTTACTAGTATAAAACTAAATTTTGGTTAACTAGTCCACCACACTGCCATCTTATATCCACCAAGGACCAATTTCTCCCCATCCACTAGATGGCACTGTTGGTCAGCAGCGCCATCTTCATATACATAGCCTACTAGCTCGACTGAATATATATACACCCTGTGACAAGACTACCTCACACTTGTATTTCTTAATCTTATAAAACAAGATTAAATCAAGTAGCTTCATACATGAAAGGGGATAGCAAAGACTTTACAATTGTTAAGGACAAATATTTCTCACCAGCTGCTCTCCCAACGCCGTGGGAAGCAGAGGAGCAATGGTAAGCTGTGTACCTGAAAAGTTTGATAGTAAAAAAATACTGAGCAACTTGGCCACCACTATGGCACAGTGAAAACAGCCCAGGATTCCTAAGAAAAACTACTTTTGCTTGGCTCGCTCTGCTCCCCATTTGAGGACGTTTCACATAATTCAATCTTCTGGATCTTGGTTTGTTTTTTAAGGTTCTAAAGCACAAGACATGCAATATAAAAACAAAGCACCTGCAGATCTTAGAAGCAAGAAGGTATTTAACATTCTGATTGACTTACCCATGATGAAATATTCACATTATTTTAATGACCATAATACACCAGGGATAAACAATGGCTTTTAAGAAATTTTGAAAATATCCCATTTTATCTTTCGTATGGTTTACAACTGGTGATGATGACCGGTGTACTAGAGCAGTTTTCTGAGATAAGTGTTTAGTAATCCTAGGGAAAGCTAAAAATGACAACTCAGGATCAGGCTTTAAGGGTACTAAATAGCACAAATGAGCTTCCAACACATTATCAGCATTTGATAGAGGAAAGCATGGAACAGAATCCTGTAAAAAGTGAACTGCTCCTAGGCTGGAAAGGTGGGAAAAAACGGTAGAAAAGTAAGGTTATTTACAGTCAAGTCAAAATATGTTAATTGTGGGAAAAAAAATAAAAAGGGCTATATTAATAGTTTGCCTTGAAAGCAAATTTTTAAATCTGGTTTTATTAAGGAAGGAAGTTTAGGCAAGGAAATAGAGAGTCTGGGATGATGAACAGTGATGACTCAGCCAACAGAACTCTTAATAAACTAGTATTTTTTGTTTTCATCTGCAGGAAGATGAGATGGGGAAATGTGGCTGCAGTCATTTCATCTCATCTCATCTTTCTTCTCCTAGCCTCATTAGTGGACAGTTCAGCCCAATCCTACCTCTCACTGTCCCTGGGTCCTCAGAGGAGGCAGTGTGTGCTGCACATGCATGTTTCTGTCACTTCCAAACCCCCAGTCGCCTGTACCCAAATGTTCCACTTAGCACCTTTTGTCCACCATGCTCCTTGGAAGGCCATGCCTCTGCAGAGAACACTAAAGCAGCACTGCCCAACCTCCATCTGACAGGATGGCTAATAGGTCGTAAGTAGCTGGAAGCATATTAAGACTCCAGGAACGTGGAGTTCTCTGACTCTTCGGTAGGGAAAACTAAAGAGACCCTGTCATGCACTAAATTTGACTAAATATTCAAACTCATTTAAAGAACTTCTATGCAAAGTTCATATAACTTGCTTTTCAACTACCAAGCACATTCAACAAAGACATGAAACACAAATTACTTTATTGATTTCTTAGAATCGAACACTTCCAACTGGCATTACTTCCGCTCATGCACCATTTAAAAAAGATGATTTTCCTTGGAATTCCAAATGATGCGTTATATGATAAACAAAAAAGTTAGAGCTTAAAATGCACCCTGATTAATTATGTAAACTGGTAATTTTTAAAAAGCCTAACTAATAATTTGGTTCCTTTCTTCATAAAATGGAAACTTAAATATTTCTCCTGACAGTCTTGAGGTTATCATTATGAGTAGTGCAAAGTGTGGCACACAGAGTTTCATCTAGAAAGGTGTCTTGTACCCACCTCATTAAGCAAACAAAATGTGCATAACGAAATGCATACAGTCAATGAACAGAAAGCAGGTTTCAAATACAAGGCAGCTTCTCAAGCCACCATATTATTTAGGTTTTGCATTATCATTTATGGCATTACTGATTAATTACACATACTTTTACACATTTTAACCCTGAAGATAAGAAAAATAATTGTTGCTTGAAAAGCAACAAAGTCATTTGGTTTGTATCAGGAGAAAGTGACCCTCCAAGAGCTTAGTGTCTGAGAAGTCTGAAATCATTAGTCAGTAAATCAGATATGCGACATATTTCACAGTGACTGTTTTCCAAGTCCTGGCAACGCCTATTCTCCACAGTAAGTCAGGTGACGAAGCATCTCTGGGATTACCCTTGCATGTGGTTTTTCCCTTTTTTTTCCTTCGGATTAATGGTACTACTGGAATCTCTTAACTCCTCTCTCTGGGCTTCCATCTCAATTATTCATAAGTCCTTTCAGAATATCCTCAGAAAGCTCCATAAGGGGAAGTTCTGGAGATGGAAAATCTAAGGGAGGAAGATTGGGTATTGGAATATCCTTGGCTTTCCCAGTATTTGCTGCAAATTTCTGCCAGGTTGAAGAGGCTGTAGCAGTTTCTGAATGTGGTGGCAAGCTCCATAATTCTGATTTTTCTACAAAATCAGCATCTACATCCAACTCCTTTTCTACTGGGCCTTTTAGAAGTCTGGACTTTTCTGCCCTTAGTTGTTTGTTTTCTTTCCTTAGTCTTTCATTCTCCGCCACAAGGAATTCCACATGCCGTTTCAAATCCGCAATTTTGGTTGCCTGCTCCTCTATAATGGTTTTATCGTCTTTGGGGGCTTTGCTGCCCATGCATGTCTCTGTTGGTTCACTCTTCTGCTGAAGTAAAAATAGTAGTGTGTCTGGATCCCTGTCAAAGACCCTCTGAATCTCAGGCACGTGTTTCTCTACGGAAGGGTTGTATTTCTGAGAAAGAAGGGAACGTTGGCCCTCTACATCCTCAGCAGAAGGTTTGTGAGCTGCCTGAAGCTGGACAGCCACATCCTTGTCTGTGCTCTGCTGGGCTTTCAATCTTTCCTCCCGCTGTGCCCTTTTCCACCGCTCCTGGATGAGGAGGAGCTGTTTCATGTGGCTATCTCTTTGCAGTTCCAGTGACAAATGAGCCTATTACACAGAAAGAAAGGATCAATACGATATATTAAGTTTCTATTCTAACATCCAAATTATTTCAGTATAACACTTCGAATTAATATACTATCTTTGCAATTCAATAGAACCTCAAAACAATTTCAAAGTAACTCTAGATCAGCTAACATTTTCATTTATAATAAAACACCATTCAGGGTCAGAAATCCTCTTCCAAATCAGCATGCTCAATCACAACATTTGTGAACATGCCTTATCCCTCTACAGTGCCATCAGTGCTCACCTTAAATGAGACTTCCCCTTTTAGACATTAGTTCTGCAACTAGTCTTTGTCAATAGGATGTCCAGAAGATTCAGCACATATCTGTATAATGCATCTAAAGAGCCAGTCTACAGTGAAAGCGCAAAGGGATAGAACACAACAACTAGGTTCACTTGATTCAGTCTTACTTAGGTAGTGCTGGGTGATTCCCCCTTTGTCACTGATAGCCCTTCTTCACACAAAGACTTCCTTAATTCAGCTATACAAATATTTACCAAGTAGCTCCAATGCACCTGTCACTTTCATAATGAGAAACCATCTTTGGATACATAAATTCTAAAAACCCAGACAGACCCTCCACAAAGAAGACAATTTAAAGTCAAGGAAACAAGCACCAAACTGAAGTGCAAAACTTTGAGCAGGAGGGAAACAGGGGGTGGGGGGTGGGGGTAAAACCCCTGGAATTACAACGTTGTGAAATTTATATATAAATAAATTAAAAATTTTTAAAAAATGAAGTCAAGGAAACAAATTTTACGGAGGAATCAGGAAAAGACAGGTGAGAACTGCTCCAACTTAAATTATCTCTGATAAATAAAGGGAAGTCCAACTGGTTTCCCAATGGCCAGAACGGTTTAACTACTGTGAGTTAACAATCAAATAAGCTAAAATCAGGACAGACCTACACTCTAAATGGGACCTCCAAAGGGGTTTCATTTTTATGAAATCCCGAAATCTGAGTAACCACTAGAGAAAAGAGATTTCTGCACATCATGCCCACAATAGTTCTTTAGTTTTAATTTCCACTCTTAAGTACTCTTGCCTACTTTATATACATTATACCCTGACTTGATATTGATAGATTCTTGGAAACTGACTTCAGGTGAAACAGCACTGCTTCAAGTCTGCACTTTTGGTTGCCTGCTCCCCTATAATGGTTTTATCATTTTTTGGGACTTTACTTCCCATGCACGTCTCTGTTGGTTCCTTCTTCAGCTGAAGTAAATACAGTCGTGTGTCTGGATCCCTGTCAAAGATCCTCTGAATTTCAGGAAGGACCTTGTGTGCAAGCATGTGTGTACAATGAAACCAATTTGACCTCTAGCTAACTGATAAACACGTTCCTACAAATATTTCTGGTCACAAAAACATCACCAAATTTCTAAATAAAGACCTAAAACACTTTCAATAATAATTTATACTCACTTATTTTCCAGCTCAGGGTTGTGGGGGCCATAACCATTATGGCAGCACATCTGTCTGCCACAAGGTACACTCACACAAACCCTGCTCCCCACACTCACTCAGACTGGGACAACTTATAGAGAGATGGATCAACTTAACATGCATGTATTTGGGGTATGGGAAGAAACTGAAGGACCTAAAGAAAACCCAGGCAGACATAGGAGAACATGCAATTCCACATGGAATCATTTTTCTTCCTCATCAATGTTAAACTAAATGACCAAAATGACATAACTTGGGAGAACTATTGTCATTTCGAACTAGTACTTTCTAAGGGGCACAATGCTTTATTTTATACATAATTCAAGTATTCACAAGAAAATATTTCTAACCCTTGTTATAGATGTTGAAGTATCTCACCTGCTCAGACTGGGTCAACTTCATGGCATCAGAAAGATATGCTAGTAAAAAAAAAAAAAGAAAAACCATAATCTGAGTATAATTTTATAATTTAACAAATTAGAGAATGAGTTTAAATAATCTTCATAAGACAAAGAGAGCTGGTATTATAAGCAATTCTGCTACATAGTTATCC
This sequence comes from Uropsilus gracilis, assembly GCA_004024945.1. Lineage (NCBI taxonomy): Eukaryota > Metazoa > Chordata > Mammalia > Eulipotyphla > Talpidae > Uropsilus > Uropsilus gracilis. The sequence continues at coordinate 47,794 of PVHY01010910.1, forward strand.
TGTTCCTGAAAAGGTGTAGACTTTTTTTTTAAGACAACTTTTGCAAAAAAAGATACTAGTTGTAATCAAATGTAGGGATTTCCTACCCCATCTGAAAAGACTTGTTTATTTAAAGCACCAAAAGATTTTACAACAGGAACTAAAAATGGTCTAATCAGAAAATGGAATAAGATTAAAATTGAACAAGAATCTATCAAAACAACATTATCATTACATACTCACAAAATATCAAGAGATTACTGAGTTTTTACCCGTATGAATACCTAAATTATTTTGACCTCCTACAGAAGTGCTTTTATTGAATTATTTCTGAGCTATGCTATCAGTCTTCTACCATTAGGTACTTAAAAGTCCTAAGTACTTACTGAATTTATTGTAAGTTAGTTAAGAACAATATAATGTTATTTATGAAGACCAGAAATTGCCAATAACTAAACTTCTCTCTGATCCTAGTGTGAGTTCCCAGGTAATTAACCTATTGAATTTACATGGTCACTGTAAACATCCCTCTTTAAACCATTGCAGAAATCTTTTTTTTGAGACTCGGTCTTAAATTGCCCAGGCTCACATTGCCCAGGGTACCACAGACTCAAGAAATCCCCAGCCTCAGCTTCCCAGGTAGCTGGGATTACAGGTGCACACCACCATGCCCAGCTATATATTTTTGCAACTAGGTCTCGCTACGTGCCCCCGGCGGAATTTGAACTGTGATCCCTGGCCCCGGCTGCAGCTTCCTAGGCTGCTGCTTACAGGCATGCGCCACCATGCCTAGCCCAAACCATTGCTAGAAATCTTAAGGCAACATTTTCTTCTACCAAATATGCAAGAACTCATGGTATATTTTGTCAACTATATTCCCAGTTTCCATTTCACTTTTCTATGGAATTCCTATCTACATACTTCAAGTTACACTTTCTATTTTATTGTACTCCTCTGCCAGGCATTTTATATCCTGACTAGAACAAGATGGTTATAAAGTAACAAATATTAGTAGATCATGTACAGTTATCTCAGCTTACTAAGAACTTTTCAGCATTTTGTATTCCTGAATTAGGTTCCTCTTTGCAGATACTGGAAGACACTTTTTTTTCTTTGGAGACTAGGTCTGGCTATGCTGCTTGGGGTATCGCAGATTCAAGCGATCCCCAGCCTCAGCCTCCCAGGTATCTGGGATTACAGGTACCTGCCATGGCACCCGGTTACTTTTTTGAGACTGGGTCTCGCTATGTTGCCCATCGAACCTGCGAACTCAAGCTAAGCCAAGCCTCTTGCCTCCCAGTGCTTGGACAACAGGTGCGTGCCACCATGCCTGTGGCTAGACACTGCTAAACACTGCTTTCTAATCTTAAGTCAAATATTCAAACAATTTTCTGAATTTATAACTCATAAATATTATCTGTCAGATTCCATCATACCCCTTTATTATATTAAATGGATGCTCCCGTCCTCCAAACAGAAAACATGTCTTGGTTATATATAGCCTTTGCTCCAGCCAAATTTAACACTTTCCCCTTAACTTTTTATCTTTTATCCTATTTAAGTATACAGCTGCATATCAACAACTTTTCCATCTATTCACATTTAATTCTGTTGTGATACTATTGTCTTGATACAGTCCGGATGAATTTTCCTAGATATTCTTCCTACAGTGTATGTGGTTTGTCTTAAATCCAATTTCTTAGCAAACAGAACAGTTTCACAAAGCCAAGCTTAAAGCAACTGTAACACCTCCCTCTGTAGAACCTTGAAGCTTACATGACAGACAAGGATAACTAGCCGGGCACGGTGGTGCATGCCTTTAATCCCAGCCTAGGATGGGAGGCTGAGACTGGGAATTGTTTGAGTCCGGCGTTCAAGTCCCACCTGGGGCAACATAGAGAGACCTAGTCTCAAAAAATAGCTGGGCATAAGCCGGGCACGGTGGCTTGTGCCTGTAAGCTTCAGTCTGGGAAGCAGCTGGGGCTAGGGATCGCAGTTCGAGTCCCACTCGGGGCAACACAGCAAGACCTAGTCCCAAAAAATAGCTGGGCATGGTGGCGTGTGCCTATAATCCCAGCTACCTGGGAAGCTGAGGCTGGGGATTGCTTGAGTCCGTGGTACCCCGGGCAACGTGAACCTGCAGTTCCATCGGCAAGTATCGAGACCTAGTCTCCAAAAAAAAAAAAAAA
>PVHY01010911.1:0-49985 GCA_004024945.1 Uropsilus gracilis
CTGTTCTGGGGCATTTGGGTTGTTTCCATGTCCTTGCAATTATAAATAGTGCTGCAATAAACATCCGAGCACAGGTGTCCTTTTGTACCCACATTGAGGTCTCCTTTAGGTAGATTCCCAGAAGTGCGACTGCTGGGTCAAATGGTAATTCCATTTTCATTAGTTTGAGGGTTCTCCATACTGCTTTCCATAGTGGCTGGACGAGTTTACATTCCCACCAGCAGTGTAAGAGTGTTCCTTTCTCTCCACATCCATGTAAAAGCTTTAAAGGAAGACCTAGACCAAATGGACCTAATAGATATCTACAGGACATTGCACCCCCAAATATGGTAATACACCTTGTTTTCAAATGCACATGGATCCTTCTCTAAAATTGACCACATATGAGGAAACAAGGAAAACTTGAACAAATACACAAAAATTAAAATTATACCAACTTGGATCATAAAGTCATCAAACTAGAAATCAACAATGAAGGGAAAGCAAGAAGAGTGTCCAATACATGGAGACTGAACAATATGCTACTAAGCGAAGAATGGGTAATTGAAGAAATTAAAGAAGAAATCAAAACCTATTTTGAGACAAATGACAAAGAAGACACAAAATTTCAAAATGTCTAGGACTTCAGAAAAAGCATATCTAAGAGGAGGGTTCATAGCAATACAGGCCCACATCAAAAACCAAGAAACTAACCCAAAAAACAACTTAATCTACCAACTCAAAAAATTAGAAAAAGGACAACGGAAAACCCAAAACCCAGCAGAAGACAAGAAATAATAAAAATAAGAGAAGAAATAAATAACCTAGAAACCAAAAAAGACAATTCAGAAGATTAACAAAATGAAGAGCTTGTTCTTTGAAAAAATAAATAAAATTAACAAACCAAGCTAGCAAAACTCACAAAGAAAAGAAGAGAAAACATTAAAATAAACAGAATCACAAATGAAAGAGAAGAAATTACAACAGACACAAAAGAAACCCAAAGGGTAATCAGAGAATACTATGAACATCTATATGGAAACAAATACAACAACCTGGATTAGATGAACAGATCCTTGGAAAAAAACAACTACCCAAATTGAACAAAGAAGAAATAGAGAACCTAAATAATCCAATCATAAGCAGTGAAATTGAAGCAGTCATAAAAACTCTCCCTAAAAACAAGTGCGCAGGACCAGATGAATTTACAAATGAATTCTACATGATATTCAAAGAGGAAATACCTATACTACTAAAACTCTTCCAAAATATCAAGAAAGAAGGAAAACTGCCAAACACATTCTATGAAGCAAACATCACACTCATACCAAAACCAAATAAGGACAGCACCAAGAAAGAAAACTATAGACCAATTTCCCTAATGAACATGGACGCAAAAATTTTAAACAAAATCCTAGCAAACTGAATCCAACGATGCATAAAAAGCATTATTCATCATGACCTAGTGGGATTTATCCTAGGGGCACAAGGATGGTTCAACATCCTGAAATCAATTAATATAATCCACTACATCAACAAGAAGAAAAACAAAAATCACATGATCATATCAATAGATGCAGAGAAAGCATTCGACAAAGTCCAGCACCCATTTATGAAAAAAGCCCTTGAAAAACTGGGAATCGAAGGAACATACATCAACATAATAAAAGCTATCTATGACAAACCTACAACAAATATCATCCTAAATGGGGGAAAACTAAAATCATTCCAATTAAGATCTGGAACTAGGCAAGGATGCCCATTCTCTCCATTTTAATATTTTAAGTACATTTTAGCATTGTACTGGAAGTTCTAGCTAGAGCAATAAGGCAAGGGAAAGATATAAAAGGGATACAAATAGGAAAGGAGGAACTGAAACTATCATTACATGCAGATGATATGATTCTTTATGTAGAGAACCCCCCTCCCCCCCAAAAAAAAAAAACTACAGAAAAACTTCTCAAAACAATAAACCAGTTCAGTAAGGTAGCCGGTTACAAAATCAACATACAGAAGTCAGTATATATCCAAAAGCCAATATCCAAAAAGCCAAGCAGAAGAAGGCGAAATTAAAAAAAGCCATCCCATTTATCATCGCACCAAAAACAATTAAATACTTGGGAATAAACCTAACAAAACTTGTGAAAGAACTATACAAAGAAATCTTTAAAACACTGCTAAAAGAGATAGAAGAAGACATAAGGATATGGAAAGACATTGCTTGCTCATGGATTGGAAGAATTAATATCATCAAAATGGCCATCCTACCAAAAACAATCTATAGATTCAATGCAATCCTGATAAAAATTCCAATGACATTCTTTAAAGAGATAGAACAAAAATTACAGAAATTCATATGGAATAACAAAACAAAAGACCTTAAATATCAAAAAACCTCCTGTCCAAAAAAAGAGAGAATGGAGGCCTAACTATTCCAGACGTCAAGTTATACTACAACCATAATAATTGAAACAGCATGGTACTGGTACAACAACAATCAGACCAATGGAACAAAATCGAGAGACTGGAAATAAAACCACATTTATATAGTCCATATAATCATACTTATATAGTCAAGCAATCTTTGACAAAGAGTGAAAAACTTAGATTGGAACAAAGATAGCCTCTTCACTAAATGGTGCTGGGAAAATTGGAATAAGATCTGCAAAAAAATGGACCAAGATAACATCCTCACATCATGTACAAAAACGAACTCAAAATGAATAAAAGACTTAGATATCAGACCTGAAATCATAATACATAGAGAAAAACTTGGGTAAAACCCTCCATGAATTACAATTCAGAAATCCCTTATTGGAAACATCTACAGATGGCAAAAAACTGAAGGAAAACAAACAGATGGGACTACATCAAACTATAAAGCTTCTGTACAGCAAAAGAGACAACAGAAAAAAACTAAAAGAAGCCTAACCAAATGGGAAAAAATGTTTGCCCTCCTCAAGAGTGATAAGGGTTTATTTTTTTTTATCAGTGCGGAGTAATTTATTTCTAACAAAGTGATTTCTAATTATCCTAATAATTGCAAAAGAAACATGTAAGACTCAGAATACTTTAACATTGTCCAAAACCTTTCTCAGCATTGTCCAAAGTCCTTTCCCTAGATTGCCCAAATATCCTCAGTCTCTCAGTTCTGATCATCTCACCAATGTCCAGTCAGACTCCATCTCCAGACACTTGAAGGCATGTTCCTTTGGTTGCTCCCTTGGTTTGCTCCTCCTTGTCTTCCATGCTGTCTTCTCCTTGTCACCTTCAGGTAGCAGGAACTCCATGGTGCCAAACCAGCAAAGTTCACTTTCTTCTCAGGCCTAACTTTTGCATGGCCTCTTTCAGACACAAGTCAAACTCAACAAAACAAACTCCAACATGGAGTTCATATCTGCAAACTCCTTAACTGCATTCAGCACACATGCTGCCAGCCTGGGCCAGCCAAGGGTTGCAGGGCACTGGTGGCCACATGGCCAAGCTCACATGGCTCACATCTTTACAAGATGGCCGATTCCCATCTCTCCTCCATTGAACCTCTCTCTATTCGATCTCCATATTCGAATGCAAATCTGATAAGGGTTTAATAACACAGATGCATAAGGAACTTACACATCTAAACAAAAACCAAACAAGAAGCCCAATCAAAAAATGGGAGAGGAACTAAAAAGACACTTCTCCAAAGAGGAAATAGAAATGGCCAACAGACACATGAAAAATTGCTCAACGTCACTGGCAATCTCAAGGAAATGCAAATCAAAACCACAGTGAGATGCCACCTTATACCAGTAAGAATGGCCCACATCAAAAAAAACAGGCAACAACAAGTGCTGGTGTTGCTGTGGAGAGAGAAACACTCTTACACTGCTGATGGGAATATAAACTGGTCCAGTCACTAAGGAAAGCAGTATGGAGGACCCTCAAACTAATGAAAATGGAACTACCATTTGACCCAGCAATTGCTCTTCTGGGAATCTACCCAAAGGAGGCCTAAATATGGGTGTCCTTTGCCCAAATGTTTACTGCAGCACTGTTTATAATTGCAAGGACATGGAAACAACCCAAATGTCCCAAAACAGATGAATGGATGAAGAAGATGTGATATATATAAACAAGGGAGTATTACTCATGAATTAAAAATGACTAATTTGATGAATTTATGGAAATACGGATATATCTAGGAGAAATCATACTAGCAGAAATGAGTCAAAAAGAAAAAGACAGAAACCAAATGGTTTCACAAATATATGGACAAACAAATGAAAGTACAGAACAGAAAGGTGGGGACCAGCTGGAGTGGTCAGGAAGGGGAGGTGGTAGGTGACCCCCAGAGATTAAAATGATGTAAATATATATATATGTATGTTATTTAATTTTAAAAAAGAAAAGAAAATGTGAGAAAAATGAGACATTTAAGAGGAATTGATACGCAAAAGAAATAAGTAGCAAAAAATGGTCTATAAAGACTGTCTTTAAATATGTTTGGGACTTTAAAGTACCTTTAATAATTATCAATGATTATATGATGCATCTCAGCAGAAAATGAAAACCATAAAAATGTTAAAATAAAAATGCTGTAAAAATAAATTCAATTAAAAATATATATCTTATAAAACCAAAGAAAACATAAAATATCAACATTGAAAAATAAAATTAAGATACCAGAATATAATGTACAATATGTCCTGGCCACCAGCAGGCAGCCTCTTGAAGGCTGTCTGCACGCCCGGGTCCCTAGCTGTTGGAACTCCCTTGCCAGCAGGGAGCAAAGGTGGTGAAGGAATCTGGGTAAGCCCCCTAAGCCAGGTGATCCTGGGGGGGGGTGTCAAGGTGGGGGTTTTGTGGCTTCACCCACCAGTGGGTGGCGGCCACAGGATGCAGTCACCTGCAGCCTGAAGTGCTTACTGTGTTGCTGTATTGTGTGCATTGTGCTGATGCAGGGCCACTTTGAAATTGGAGCTGAAAGAATGCTGGAGCTGTGCCTTTTGGAGAAGAATTGACTGATGCCATCCTGGTCTTCCTCACTGGATTTGAATCTCCTGCTTTTGGAGAAGGATCGATGACACCATCTTGGCTTCTTCTGGCTTAGAGTGAGTAGAGCAGTGTCTTTAAAAACAGAGCAGCGGCACCATCTTAACTCCTATATCCAGCTTAAGGTAGGGCAGTCACCATTTTGTGGACACACATGGTTGCTAAAGCCATGTATGCTTTGGAATAGAGACTGGACTGTGTGGTAAGATTACTAAAGGGGTTCCCATGTACCCCTCGGTGACTCTTGCCTCATTTGACTTTCATTAAGTAAATTTGTTTTTGCCTCCCTCTTAAGGTTTATGTGGCCTTGCTACTGCATGCACGGACTGGGAAAATCCTGGTGTGTGGCTGACCTTGAAGGACCAGCTGTTCCCCTTTGCAAGTTTGGTTATTTGTTTTGCCTGTTTTGCCACCTGATATCACAATGCCCATTTGCAGATGCCTGTATCAACAGAGAAACTTCTTCATCAACACTGGCTGGGGGCGAGACCCCTAAATCTGACACCAGAACCATAAGGTAAAGCAACAGAACAGCAGAGATGGGATTGGAGAAGACGACCTGCAACAGGAAAACATGGACAGACCACAAATAAATACAGACTGGCTGCCCAACACAAACTTAAGACTGAAACTCTATTAATAAGGTTTGACTGGTTTCAACAATGCTATCCCTCACCCAAGAAAAGAATACTGTCACAGGAAAGAAAGGGACTAATGGTATTAACACAGATTAGTAAAGAACAAAAAGTGGGGTTTGGGAGAATGGAAGGGGCACCAGAGAGAGGAGGGAGGGGAAGGTATCACAAAAACCACTTACTGAGGTTGTGATCTAAAGAAAAAAATAAAAATAAATAAATAAATAAATAAATAAATAAAATGTACAAACCTGAAACAGATATTTCAATGAAAATTCTAACCAGTACATTGGAGAAAGAAGAAAAAAATTAATTTGAACATACTGCAACATGAATAACCTAGAACAGGGAGTAAAATATGATACTGATAAGCAGAAACTAAATATTTTGAAAAATATCAATCTGCTTGACATCCTTGTCACTGTAGCCTTGGAAGGGAAAGAAATTAAGAATTGGGAAGGAAATATACTTGAAAAATAATCACTGAAAAATTCCCAAGTTCAAGGGAAAATATTAAGTGAGAGAATCCAGAATCTCCACAAATCCCAGTAAAACTAAGCAAAGAAAGTCTCATCAAGGTATATCATAAATTTAACAGTGAAGATCAAAGAGAAAACAAAAAAGATATATCAGTGAAGATCAAAGATAAAACCTGAAGATCCATCAGAGGGAAAAAAGACATCACAAGAAGGAAAACAACCTATTATTGTTTATTAAATGACAATTAACTTCCTTTTGGAAAGAATTAAGGCCAGATAATGTCCTAAAGTGCTGAAAAACAATTTTCAGTTCAGAAGCTTAAATTCAATGAAAATGTACCACAAATGTGACGACAGTAGAAAAAAACTCTATGGTGATTCATCTCCAGTAGAAAATTACAAAGGAGATTCCTCAGAATAAAGAGGAATAACAGTAGAGGGAAACATCTACACAAGAAATGAGAGATACAAAAAATGCAAATGTAAAAGATTGGGTTTTACTTTGCTTAATTATATATTGAGGTAAAATTCATGAAAAATAATATTTACCATTTAGCTATCTCAGAGTGCAAAATTCAGTTGAGTTTTAGTATATTAACAATGTTATATAACCTTCAACACTTGAGTATTTCCAGAATATTTTAATCATCCCCAAAAGAAGCCCTATACCTTTTAAACAACCACCCTTATCCTAGCCTATGCAATCATTAATCTACTTTCTGAATCTATGGATTTTCTTACTCGGGACATTTTCTACAAATGGAGTCATATAACATATGGACTTTTCTGTCTGATTTATCAGTATAATATTTTCAAGAGTTTGTGTTGCACCATGTACTAACATTTCATTCCTTTTAATGAAAAATATTTTATTATATGAATACATTTTTTCATTAATTTACTGATGGATATTTGGATGATCCCATTTTTTTTTGTTTTTGTGGGAATATATGTTTTCAATTCTCTTGGGTACATGAAAAAGTTACAGTTATTCTCAAGTGGGAAGATATGAACTCTGATTTTGTTGAATGAAATGTTATATAGGTGTCTGATAGATCCAATTGGTTAATACTGTAGTTAAATTTCCTCAGTAACTACTGTCTTGCTGATAATTTTCAAATAATTCTATCCCTGTTGAACTTAGGATATTGAAAACTCCAACTATAAATGTTAAACTACTTCTCTATTCTGTCAGCTCATTTCAGATTAATATATTTTATAGCTCTGTTGTTAGGTACATATATATGTCTGTAATTAACATATTTTCTGGATTAATTAATCCCTTTGTCCTTAATGTCATTCTTTGTCACTCATAACATTTTTTTGCCTGAAAGTCTACTTCACATTATGTTTATGTTCTTACTTGATCCGCTTTTATGTTTTCTTGAATATCTCTATCCATATTTTAATTTTCAACCATTTTTATCATTAATTTTTTATATATTTAATAGATTACACACATATTTTTAACAATTTTTGTATCTGAATCTAAGATGATTTCTTAGAGATAATAGAGTTGGATCATGATTATTTAATTCATTTGACTTTATTCATTTATATATAACATAATAATTACAGATTAGGGAGGATAAGACCTGTCATTTTCAGTTTTATTCCTCATATTTTATGTTACGAGTATGATTTTATCTTTGAAGTTTGCTTTTTTAGTGGATGTCATAGGAATTATAATCATCATCTTAATTTACAACAATCTTAAATCACAACAGTTTAGCTTATCATATTAACTCATTATGTAATACAATAGTAAGCAAATCTCTCCTTCCTTGTAGTTTTGACGCCTCTATATGCTATTGTTGACACAAATTATCTTCATAACATTGTGTACTTATAAACAGGTTTATAATTACTGTTATTTTAAAAAATTTATTTATATATAAATATCACATCTTTGGAATCCCTGGGATTCAACCCCCTCACTGTCCCCACAATTCCCCCGCTTTCTCCCCTGCCCCAAGTTGTGTGCTTCAGTTTGGTGTTTAGCTTGTTTTCACTTTCCTCATGGCTTTTGTAATTTTTTTTCTATATCCCATACATTGTTGAAACAATTTGGTTTCCATCTTTTTCTTTTTTGACTTGTTTATGCTAATATTTCTTCTAAGTACATTCATGTTATCATAAAATCATCCAATTTGTCATTTTTAACTGATGAGTATTATTCCATTGTGTATATATATGACATTTTTTCCATCCACTCATCTGGGGGCATTTAGGTTGCTTCCAAGTCCTTGCAATTATAAAGAGAGCTGCAGGAAAACATCCAAGCACAGGTGTCCCCAGTACCCATTTTGAGGTCTCTTTTGGGTAGATTACCAAGAGAGAAGTTACTGGGTCAAATGATAGTTCCATTTTCGTTAACTTGAGGGTCCTCCAACAGCTTTCCATAGTTGTTGGACAAGTTTACATTCCCACCAGCAGTGTAAGAGTGTTCCTTTCTCTCAACATCCTTGCCAGCACTTGCTGTTGCCTGTTCTTTGGATGTGGGCCATTCTTACTGGTGTAAGGTGGTATCTCATTGTGGTTTTGATTTGCATTCCCCTGATTTCTAGTGACACTGAGCAATTTTTCATGTGCCTGTTGGTCATTTCTATTTCCTCTTTGAAGAAATGTCTTTTAGTTCTCCACATTTTTTGACTGGGCTTCTTTTTTGCTTTGTTTAGTTATGTGCGTTCCTTGTGGATCTTTGCTATTGAACCCTTATCACTCTTGTGGAGGGCAAAAATATTCAGTTGGACTTCCTTTTGGTTTTTCTGTTGTCTCTTTTCCTTTTTACAGAAGGTTTTTAGTTTGATGTAGTACTGTCTGTTTATGCTTTCCTTCATTTTTTTGCCACCTGTAGATGTGTCCAGAAAGGGATTTCTGAATTGTAACTCATGGAGGTTTTGCCCAAGTTTTCCTCTGTATATGTAGTTTCAGTTCTGACATCTAAGTCTTTAATCCATTTTGAATTAATTTTGAACATGGTGTGAGGGAGTTGTCCTAATCCATGTTTTGCAGATCTTAGTCCAATTTTCCAAGCATGATTTATTGAAGAGGCTATCTTTGTTCCGATGTAAGTTTTCCCTCCTTTGTCAAAGATTAGTTGACTATATATGTGTGGTTTTATTTCAGGGCACTCAATTCTGTTCCATTGGTCTGATTGCCTGTTGTTGTACCAGTACCATGCTGTTTTAATTATTACGGCTTTGTAGTATAGTTTGAAGTCTGGAATTGTAATACCTCCGTACTCTTTTTCGTATCAGGAGGCTTTTTGATATTTGAGGTCTTTTGTTATTCCAGATGAATTTCGGTAACTTTTGTTCTATCTCCTTGAAAAATGTCATTGGGATTTTTATCAGGATTGCATTGCATCTGTAGATTGCTTTTGGTAGGGTGGCCATTTTGATGATATTAACCTTCCAATCCATGAGCTGGGAATGTCTTTCCATTTCTTATGTCTCCTATCTCTTTTAGCAGCTTTTTAAAGTTTCTTTGTATCATTCTTTCACGTGTTTTGTTAGGTTTATCCTCACGTACTTAATTTTTTTTTGGTGCGATGGTAAATGGAATGGTTTTTCTGTTTTCTTCCTCTTCTATTTGACTTTTTGCATATAGGAAAGCTACCAATATCTGCGTGTTGATTTTGTAACCAATTGCCTTACTGAACTGGTTTATTATTTCAAGCAATTTTTCTGTGGATTTTTTGGGCTTATCTGTATAGAGAATCATGTTATCAGCATGTAATGATAGCTTCAGCTCCTCTTTACCTATTCGTTTCCCTTCTATGTCTTTCTCTTGCCTTATTGCCCTAGCTAGAACTTCCAGTACAATGTTAAAGAGTAGTGGGGAGAGTAGGCATTCTTGCCTGGTTCCACTACTTAATTGGAATGATTTTAGTTCTCCCTCATTTAGATTATTTGCTGTAGTTTTGTCATGGATGGTTTTTATAATGTTGAGGTAAGTTCCTTTAATCCCCAATTTTTCAAGGGCTTATATCATGAATGGATGCTGGACTTTGTCGAATGCTTTCTCTGCATCTATTGATATGATTATGTGGTTTTTGTTTTTCTCTTTGTTGATGTGGTGTATTACATTAATTGATTTCCAGATGTTTAACCATCCTTGTGTCCATGGGATAAATCCCACTTGGTCATGGTGAATAATGCTTTTTATGCATCGTTGTACTCGATTTGCCAGGATTTTGTTTAAGACTTTTGCATCTGTGTTCATTAGGGAAATTGGTCTATAGTTTTCTTTCTTGGTGCTGTCCTTATTTGGTTTTGGGATGAGTGTGATGTTTGCTTCGTAGAATATGTTTGGCAGTTTTCCTTCTTTCTCAGTTTTTTGGAAAAGCTTTAGTAATGCCAGCATTATTTCATCTTTGAATATCTGGTAGAATTCATTTTAAACCCATCAGGTCCTGGGCTCTTGTTTTTAGGCAGAGTTTTGATGACTGCTTCAATTTCACTGCCTGTGATTGAGTTACTTAAGTACTTAAGTTCTCTATATCTTCCTTGTTCAATTTTGGAGAGTTGTATCTTTCTAAGAATCTGTCCATCTCATCCAGGTTATATTTATTTCCATATAGTTGTTCATAGTAATCTCTTATTATCCTTTGGATTTCATCTGTATCTGTTGTAATTTCTCCTCTTTCATTTGTGATTCTGTTTATGTGAATTTTCTCTCTTCTTTCCTTTGTGAGCTTTGCAAGGGGCTTATCAATTTTATTTATTTTTTCAAAGAACCAGCTTTTGGTTCTTGTTGATCTTTTGGATAGTCTTTTTGGTTTCTAGGTTTTTTATTTCTTCATCTATTTTTGTTATTTCTTGTCTTCTGCTGAGTTTTGGGTTTTTTGTTGCTCTTTTTCTAATTTTTAGAGTTGGTAGATTAGGTTGTTTTTTTTTTTTTGGTTAGTTTCTTAGTTTTTGATATGGGCCTATATTGCTATGAACCTTCCTCTTAGATATGCTTTTGCTGCATCCCAGACATTTTGGAATGTTTCTTCTTTGTCATTTGTTTCAAAGTAAGTTTTAATTTCTTCTTTAATTTCTTCAATTACCCATTCTTCATATAGTAGCATGTTGTTCAGTCTCTAAGTGTTTGATGTTCTTCTTGCTTTCTTTTCATTGTTGATTTCTAGTTTGATACCTTTATGGTTAAAAAAAAAAAGTTGGCATTATTTTATTTGTGTATTTGTTCAAGTTTTCCTTGTGTCCTAATATGTGGTAAATTTTAGAGAATGATCCATGTGCATTTGAGAAGAATATGAATTCTTTTCCTTGTGGGTATAATGTCCTGTAGATATCTAGTCAGTCCATTTTGTCTAGGTCTTCTTTTAAGGCTTTTGTGTCCTTGTGTAGCTTTTGTTTTTGTGATCTGTCCTTTGTTGAGAGTGGGGTGTTGAAGTCTCCTACTACATATGTGTTTTCATCAATATTTGTTTTCAGTAATCTTGGTTGCTCTCTTATGAATCTCGGTGCACCCTCATTTGGTTAGTCTATGTGGATAATTGTTATGTCTTTTTGATTGGTTGACCCTTGAACCACTAGGTAGTGACCTTCTTTATGTTTTATCACTTTTTAAATTTTGAAATCAGCTTTGTCTGCTATAAGAATGGCTCCCCCTGCCTTTTGGGGGGAGCCATTTGCTTGTAAATTGTTTTCCATTCTTTTGCCTTCAATCTATGCTTGTCTTTTGGGATTAGATGTGTTTCTTGGAGGCAGCAGAATGTTGATTCTGTCTTTTAATCCAGTCTGCAATTCTGTGTCTTTTGATTGATGAGTTTAATCCATTGATATTTAGAGTAATTATTGATGTTTGAGGTTCTGACAATGGGTTCTTGGTGGCCATTTGGGGTTTCTATTTTATTTTCTTCTTCTTTTCTTTTGATTCTTTGTTCTTTTTAGTCTTCTGTGGGTTTTGGTGTTAGGGCTTCATGCAGGAGTACTTGGAGTGGGGATTTGGTGGTAGCAAATATCTGGAGGCTTTGTTTGTCTGAGAAGGTTCTGATTTTTCCTTTAAAGGAAGGACAGTTTTACTGGGTAGAGTATTCTTGGTTGACACTTTTTGTCTTGGAATGTTTTGAAGAGGTGGCCCCATTCTCTCCTTGCTTGGAGTGTCTCTTCTGAGAAATCTGAGGTCAGTCTAATGGGTTGTCCTTTGGAGGTTAACTGTTTCCTCTCTCTTGTTTTTCTCATAATTTTTTCCTTAACTTTGGCTCTTGAAAGTTTTACCACGATGTGTCTTGCTGTGTTTCGTCTTTCATTAAAGTAGTTTGGTGTCCTTTTTGCTTCTTGTTATGTCTATTTTCATTTCTTTCTTTGGGTTTGGGAAATTCTCCTCCATTATTTCATTGAAAAGCCTTGTAGATCCTATGTCTCTTCTCCTTCTGGGATTCCAATTATTCTTATATTTGTTTTCTTTTGGGTATCTGACAGAGCTCTGATTTTTTTTTCTGTTTTCTTACTTTGGTTTTCTCTCTCTTTCTCTTTCTTCATCCTCTCTGCTTCTGTATTCTCTAGTGTTTTGATACGTTCTTCTATTAATTCTAATCTGCTTTCCTGGCTTTTCCCTGCATTTTTGAGCCTTCTATTGCTCCTCTTATACACTGTATTGCCTGCAGCTTCTTATTTAGGGTTTCAATTTCATTTTTCTGTTCATCAATGATATTGCTCATTTTGCTGCATTCTTTTCTACATTTTCCTGCTACTTCTTTTTGTTCATTGAAAGCTTCTAATGTCTTGCTTTCCCTTTTTCCCCTCTTCCTTGACCTCTTGAGTGCTTTTATATGTTGATTCTGAATTCTTTGTCTGACATATGAAACATTTCTTCCAGGTCATCCATGTTGGTTTTTGTGGATTGTTTATCCTTGGGTGGTGAGTTATTTTTCTTAAAGCTTACTTGAATATTTGTATTCTTCCTTCCTGTGTTTTCCTTTTGGACTTCCTCTACGTATTGAGTGACTGCTGCTCTATTAGATGGCATGTGGAAGCCTATCTAGTTGTGGTTAATTCTACCTTTGTGCTTTTGCTGCTGTGGTGTTATATCCTGTTTCCTTTGTCTATTTTGGGAGACAAGTTACTTTTCAGAGAGTGGATGTGGTGAGTAGGTGTGGTTTCTTTTGTATTGTCTGTCTTTTTTTTTAGTTGTTTCTCTTATAGATTGATCTGTCTTAAATATTTTTTAGTGCCTCTGAGCTTCTAGGGTTTGTCGTATAAACCCTCTGACTTGGGTGTCTTGAGCTCTTGGGTAGTGAGTGTCCTTGGTTCTCTAGTCTCGCTGGAGCTTCTGGGCTTCTGGGGAGTGGGATTTCCCTGGGTCGGTAAAACTCAGTCCTCACCCCGGCTATAAAGTGGAGGCTCCTTCATTTACAAAGCTTACAGTCCCATCCTATCTCCTAGGTGCATTACCTTGGCAACTGGAAGCAGTCTGGTGCTGGTTGGAGCCCTCACCTGAGTCCCACTGGGCTCTAGTGTGTAATCTCTTCACCACCAAGTTGTTTTCCCTGGGCCAGTAAAACTCAGTCCATGCCTCAGACTGAGCCCCACCAGGCTGCTGAGGTGCGAGCTCTTCACCACCAAGTTTTCTTTTCCTGGACCAGTAAAACTCAGTCTGTCTTAATTATTGCTTAATATAGCTGTATTTAAATAAGATATACAAACAAGTACATCAATGCACTTTTATGTTTTCATACGTAGTTTTTTTTTTACCACTAATCTGTATTTGCATGGATGAATTCAATGCCAGACTTTGATTCCTTTTTGAAATTTCTTTTACCAATATACTTTGAGATATCATTCACTTGAATTCCTTTAGTTATTTTCACAATTTCCTTTAGGTTTTTGACCATATTAGAGGCAAATGGCCAGGAAAAAAACAGAATAAGCTGACAGTAGAAAAGGTATACTGTTGGGGAGTTGGTGTAATGTGGGAGAGATCATGGAAAGAAGACAGCAATACCAAGATGAAGGCTTGTGGGTGAAGGGTTAAAGGGAGAACCCTGGATAATGCAATGATGTAATATAAAAATATAAACTAAACTATTCATGAAAATTCAAAAATAGGTATATAAATGGAAAAATCTTTTGAAAAAAATATAATAGCTAGTTTAAAAGTCTTTGTCTAGTAAGCTCTATGTGTGTGCTTCCTCAAACATAGTTTATAATAACTGATTTTCTTTCCTTGTGTTGGTCAGACCCCTTTGCTTCTTTGTGTGTCTTAATTATTAAAAAGTGGATATTTTTAATATTATGATTTAACAACTCTGGAAATAAGATCCTCCTCAATCCATTGATATTGATACTGCTGTTTCTTGTAGCTGTTGTTTAATGCTTTTTTAGTCACTTCTGAACTAATTTGTAAAATCTTTATTTTTTTATGTGTAGTCACTGAAGTCTTAATTGCATTATCTTAGTAGCCAGTGAGTGATCAGCAGAGATTTCTTTAAATATGTGGGCAAAAAATAAAAAAAAATATATAAATAAATAAATAAATAAATAAATAAATAAATAAATAAATAAATAAATATGTGTGTAATAAAAAGTAATCTCCCAATCCTGGAAATGGATTCTAAAGGTATTTTACTGCATGCCTTCTATACTCAGTTACATAGTTTATAGCTCTCCTTATTTTTTATTTCCTGCTCACACTGAGTCTAACTTCTAGAAGAACAGAGATTACAATAACAATAACAGAGATTACAAGATGCTCGTGTTTTGCTTGTATATTCATAGCTCCAAGAATATGACAGAAAGTTTCAGATACTTTATTCTCCCTAACATCTCATTCCCCGATCTTTGCTCCCAGAAGTTTTTATTATCTATTATTTGCCTTTGCTGTTACGCATTATGACAGCAAAAATTAATACTATTTCCTTTAAAAGTTTTTGGCAAATGCCCTTGGGTATCTGCTGTTGACTTGTGGTAGTTTTATATCAGACAAGATAGAGATGAGCCTTTTTAATAGAAACAAAAGCAAAAATATAGACCTAAAAAGTTTTTGGAACGTGAAAGAAACAACCACAAAAACAGTATCAACCTACATTTTGCATATCACACATCATGTAAGTGGTTAATTTCCAAAATATATAAAGAACCCATAAATTCAATAACAGCAACAAACAATCCAATCAGAGACAAACATTTTGAACTAGTCTACTAGGATAGCACAAATAATGTCAAAATCATTACAAATCTTTGCTAATGGAGTCCATTATACTCTCCAGTACCAGTACCAGAATACAAACTGTTCTTATTACTAATGAGCAGAAGAGGGAAGAGCAGTTAGACAAAATGCCACAAAGACTACTCCCCTCACTGAGATTAAACTAAGTTGTTTTTCTTCATTATTTCCAGGTTGCTATAAGCTTTTGGTAGTTTCTAGATATACTAAACTCCTTATTCAGACATTTTGATATAGTTCCATATCTTTTTGGAGGCGAGGGGCAATGATGAACTTTTGAACTTTCTTATTCCACCATTTTCCTCCTCATTAAGAAACAATTTTAAAGACATAAGAATGCCTACTTTCAACCAAGATAGAATAAGGGGCCAGATTAATGCTAACACCTAAAATATATGCAAGGATGAGTTTTAGAACATTACATTTTAACCTGAATGAAAATCATTCTGTGAGAATGTAAACGATCGCTTTCAATGAGTTCAGTGGCTGTGGAGTGCAAAGGTTGAACCCAAAGAGAACCTGTTGGTCATTCTGAATTTCAGAGACAGGACTGAGAGTATGTAGAGGCAGACAGCTATAGTTCGTGGGTTACAATGTTACAAAGGACAGAAATGCTGAGAGAGAGAAGGAGAGGGGTTCGAGAAATCTGCAGGATTTTCCCACATATTTAGAATACTGATCCACACATTCATATGAGGAAACTACCCATAATGAGGGAAAGAATCAAACAAAGGGATTGGAGGCAAAGGTTTCAGAGTTCACCATTTCTGGGAATAGTTCTCCCCACCAAAATGGAAGATACATCAAGTAGAATAATAAGAATGATTATTGCCTTAACAATGAAGTAAAAGCAGTGCAAGTTTAAACACAGATCTAGACCACTTAACAGAGATTAAAGTCAAGAGCTGAAAGGGTTAAATTGTTTCTAAGTAAATGAACTGTGTCAAACACACATATATACACATGCAACACAAAAATAATTGTAATGTTAAAATTATCTTAGTATCCATAAGATAAAATTTACAATATTTGACACTTAGTCAAATATTAGAAGTATGCAAAGAAATAAAAAGGAGGCACTTATGCTAATAAAGATCAAGCCAAACTGTTTACCCCAAGAACAGAAATATTAGATAAAGTTTTTTAAACAGACATAATTTTATGACATTCATTTATAAAGGTAACGGGAAAAATAAAATATTAGCAACATATGTGGAAGATATTTTAAAAGTGAAAGCAAGATTATATAAATTGAACCCAATGTGTTTTAGATGGAAAAATACTTGGACTGCAGATAATACATGGTGCATTATGCATTGTGGAAAAAATATTAATAAACTAAACCCATAGCAATAGGTGCCATGAAAAATAGAAAAAAAATGAACAGCTCATCAGTGAGCTGTGAGACTTCAAGAATTTTAAGATAGATAGAATTGGAGTCCTCAATGGGAAAGAGCAAAGAAAAAAGGACAGGAAAAAAATGAAGAACCAAATTAATCTTTTCATATTTGTTTATATATATATAAACTAATAGATGTGAATCTCAATAAATGTAGAACACAAAATAAATAAGAAAACTATACCAAGGCATATCATAATCTAATTTCTCAAAACAGAGAGACCATCTTAAAAACAATCAGGTAATAGAAGACATAGCACACAATTTGATAAGGATGAGGATGGCAGACTTTTTGCTCAGAAATAATTCAAATTAGCAACCAGTAGAGTTAATCTTTTTAATAGTTAAATAAAATTGCTGTCAATGTGCAAATTAAATATCCAGCAAAAAAATCTCTCTAAAACTAATGTAAGTAACCTTTTTACAGAAACAAGAGTTGGAGTAATTTATTTCCAACAAAAATAATGAAGAATGAATACAATCTCATTGATATTTTAAAAAACTAAGAAACTATTATCAAAATAAAATATATATTGAAAAGAAATTAATAGAAGATATGAAACATAGAGTTTTCAAAATGTAAATCACAGAGAATGATCCATAAACAAAAAAGTCCACAAAATTATTAGTCATAGCAAAATATAAATTCATAAGATACTCCACTTACCTACAATAGCTGTTAGAATGAAAAAGACGGAACTATGTACTAAAACCTTTATATACTGCAAACCGGTCAAAAGGGGCAGAAGCCACCAAGCAACAAGCCACATTATAAATACCACTTCTGCCATCAAGTTCCCTCCCTCAGGTTCGTACTATCCGCAGGTAGCAGTTTTCACTCAAAATGCAGCTTAACAAGGGGGTTTATCAACAATGAAAACACAAAGTCATCAAAGCCACAAGTGGCCAGTTATCTTACCCCAGTCACCATTTCCAGTCCCAAAGGTCCCATAGATACATGTCCATGATGGTGCCCTTTGCCCCTCCAAACCTGAGACAGGTGCTCTGGAAAATCCAGGCTTTCTCCAGCATTTTCTCTTTGCTTCTCTCTCCAGTGTTCTGAGCTGCTCTGCTTCTCCAAGCTTCTTCAAAGTGATCAACAAAATGCTGATTACAAATCAGCTTTCCAAATCCCTGTCCATCTCCAGGTGCCAGATCACCATGCAACCTTGTTGCGGTGTCGCACTCTCCACACAAAGCCACTCTACTATGGATCACCATGGCTCCTTGCCACCACCAGCTCACTCTGCCAGGGAGCTGCTGCCCAGCCTGATCACTCAGGCTACTCTTTACCCATCTGCCATTATCTTCTCTCCTCTCCCCCAAAAGTCTCTCTCCCCAAAAGTCTGTCTAGTCTCTACTCCTTTCGATTTTATCGCTCTTTTTTTTTCTCCAAAAAGTCAAAGGCTCAAATTACCCTTTGCATACCCTCTAGGTAATACATTCTCTCTTCTGGGTCCACACCTGGAATTTGCAACAAAGTAAAAGTACCCTTCCTCCATTTTCTTTTTTTCTGGTCAGGAGGCTTTTTAATATACCCGGTCTTTTGTTATTCCATACGAATTTCAGTATTTTTTGTTCTCTCTTTAAAAAATGTCATTGGGATTTTTATTGGGAGGTATTACAATTCCAAACTTCGAACTATACTACAAAGCCATAATAATTAAAACAGCTTGGTATTGGTACAAAAACAGACAGACCAATGGAACAGAATTGAGAGTCCTGAAATAAAACCACACATATATAGTCAACTAATTTTCGACAAAGATGTAAAAAAGTTACCTTGGAACAAAGTAAACAAAGTAAACAAAGCCTCTTCAATAAATGGTGCTGGGAAAATTGGACTAAGACATGCAAAAAACGGACCAAGAAAACTCCTTTAATCTATGTACAAAAATCAACTCAGAATGGATAAGAGACTTAGAGGTCAGTCCTGAAACCATAGCATGCATAGAGGAAAACTTGGGCAAAACTCTCCATGAACTACAGTTCAGAAATCCCTTTCTGGAAACATCTACAGATGGCAAAAAATGAAGGAAAACATAAACAGATGGGACTACATCAAACTAAAAAGCTTCTGTACAGCAAGAGACAACAGAAAAAACTAAAAGATGCCCAACCAAATGGGAAAAAAATCTTTGCCCTCCACATGAGTGATAAGGGTTTAATAACGAAGATCCACAAGGAACTCACACAACTAAACAAAAGCAAAACAAAAAGCCCAATCAAAAAATGGGGAGAACTAAAAAGACACTTCTCCAAAGAGTAAATAGAAATGGCCAACAGGCACATGAAAAATTGCTCAACATGGCTAGTAATAAGGGAAATGCAAATCAAAACCACAATGAGATACCACCTTACACCAGTAAGAATGGCCCACATCCAAAGAACAGGCAACAAGAATTGCTGGCGAGGATGTGGAGAGAAAGGAACACCACTAGACTGCTAGTGGGAATGTAAACTAGTTCAACCATTATGGAAAGGGGTGTGGAGGACCCTCAAGCTAATAAAAATGGAACTACCATTTGACCCAGCAATTGCTCTTTTGGGGATCTACCCAAAAGAGACCTCAATGAGGGTACAAAGGGACACCTGTGCCCGGATGTTTACTGCAGCACAATTTATAATTGCAAGGTCATGGAAATAACCAAAATGAATGACTGGATGAAAAAAATGTGGTAATTATTCATGATGGAATATTACTCATCAATTAAAAATGATAAGTCTGATGATTTCATAACAACATGGATGTATTTAGAAGAAATCATATTACCAAAACAAGCCATAATGAAAAAGGCAGAAACCAAATGGTTTCACTAATATATGGGATATAGTGAAAAAAATAAAGAAAAGCCTTGAGGAAAGTCAAAACAAGCTAAGCACCAAAATGAAGCGCACAACTATGAGCAGGAGGGAAAGTGGGGGGAAGGGGGTGGGGGCAGCAAATCCTTGAGATTACAATGTTGTGAAATTTATATATAAATAAAAAAATATGTATTATTCCTTAGATTAAAAAAAAAGTGCCCTTCTTGTTTAGGCCTTTTTTACCTCTGTGTTTTTCAGATACAGTTAAAGGCATCACTGCCTAAATTTTAATACTACCTATGTTGGAGTCCCAGCTACAATACAAACATTTTAGAGTATCTATTGGCTTGTAATATTAAATATATATCTATCAATCAGTGGTTTCAATTCTAGAGATATGCCAAAGTGAAATAAATATTTAAAAAATGAATCATATTTTGGTAACTTTTCCACAATAACCAAATAATTAGGAATAATACAAATATTTTACTGGAGAGTGGTTAAATAAATTACTGTACTTTTATAGAATCAAAAAGCACTCAGCAATGTAAATTAAGTACATCAGCAAGGAAGAATCTGACATATATTTTGCTAAGTGAAAAAAGAGAGTTATCTACCAAAAAAGTATCATGTCACTTTATAGTGAAGACTTAGGGCAGTCAAAACTAATCTGTTATTAAAAAAAAAATCAGGACAGTATGTACTTCTGAATGGCTGCTAGACTCGGAAAAAGCATCAGTGAATACTTTAGAATGATGCAAATATTTTATATATTAATCTTTGTGTTGGTTACATGTCAAAATTTATTGATATTATGCAAATGAGACTTATTCTATTATATGCATTGTTTACCTCCAAGAAATTATAAATCAAGATTAAGCTCTTGTTAATAAAATTGCTTTTCATAGAAGATATGGTCTTGCAATTACAACCCTATTTCTTGTGCACTTCATGCTGTGGTGTGTAAGTTTTGCAGCTGACTTAACCTATCCCAGTTGTACACATCTCTTCCCAGCACTGTGTTCAGTGATGCGGTCATGTGAGTCTACTGAGTTTGGTCATGGTGGGAGTATTTACAACATGTAAAATAAGCAAGCTTTATAAATCAGGATTTTTAGAAGTTTGATTTTGTTTCATTAAAGAATCTGTTCAACATTTGGCAGTTTACCACTAAATCTAGGTGTCAGCAAATGAATATGTTGAGAATTCTAGGAGGCAGGTTTTCTATTGTTGGAGAATGGAGTTAAAACAGTGCGGAAAGCATATGGGCAAAAGGAAGAATGAGATAATCTTGCTGTGTTAAATTTGAGGGTGTAAGATTTGAAGGTATAAGAATAACCTCATGTTTTTTTAATACAGAGCTATGGAGAGCAGAGAAAGAAAAAGAGAGAAAAGAGAGGGAGAACAGAGAAAGTAAAGAAGGAGATAGGGAAGGAGAAAGACTGCTTTCTCCTTCTATTACTTCTGTGCCTCTATCACTCCTGTGCCTCTATTTAGGGGCACAGAAGTGACAGTACAGCAAACACAGCAAGCACACATTGTGCCCATTCATTTCTAAATACCAATATTCTTTCCAGCATTCTGTGAACCGAGACTGTCTTAGAGACATGGTGAAGCCAGAGCTAATATACAAAACCTGGCATATTTCATTGTGCCAGAAATTAAGAAAATATTTGAATAACCATGAATACATATTTAAAAATCACAGAGGCAGCTAAAGGGGTTATTCACAGGCCAAGTCTGGGACAATATAAGGATCAAAATAGGGATTAAAATAGATATAATCAATTAATAAAAAATTTAAATCCATGAATCTACTATCATAAAAAGTACATAAATAGGAAAGCAAGGAAAGTTTTTTCATATAGTGGAATTCAACTAGCAAATGTAAAGACTGTTGGAATTAAGAAATCATCATTAGATGCTAAAATCAGTAGGGAAAAACTTGGTGTAAGCTGTACATTTTTATATATCTTTCAAATATCCCACAAAAGTTACTTATTAATTAAAAAGGGACAAATTTTTTAAGTGTAGAAACTTATAAAACATCATTTTATCTAAGTCATCAAACTTAACACTGCCACCGTGGAACCACACTGACATTATGTGCTTCCTAATAAGATTCAGTAAAGATAATATGCTATCACTTTAGTAGTATTTTTGCCAGAAAAGCATATCATGAACCTAATCATGAGGAAACATCAGACAAATCAAAACCGAGGAATAGTCTACAAAGCAGCTGGCTTCAAGTCTTCAAAACAGTGAGGTCAAGAAGCACAAAGAATGAAGAAATGTTCTAATTTAGACACTAAAGAGATGTGACAACTAAATAAAGTACTTGATCCTGAACTGAAAATAATCAATTGCCATACAAAACATCATTGGGATAATTAATAAAAAGGATAAACAACAACATTGTATTTATATCTTTATATCAAATTTCCTGATTTTTGTAACTCTAATCTGCTTAATGTAAGAAAATGTGATGGTTCTTACTAAATGCACACTAATATAGATAAAGGGGACACAGTGTTGTGATCTTACTCTCAACAAATTTTAACAGGAACAGACACAGGTGTAGGAGGGAAAATAAACATAGATAGATAAAATATGGTGAATGCAAAGAAAATGAGAATACCTCAAAATATTTTTGAAACTACATAAGAAATTACATCAAAATATACCTCTGTTTAAACTAACATGAAGTAACAGGAACTGGATTCACACTCTCATGTGAAACTAAAAAGAAAAAAACGTACAAGACATATTTAAAAAGTTTTCAAGATATAGATTACTAGACAATAAAGATAGGTTTCAATGAGAAAATGGAAATAAATGATGAGAGAGCTGAAATCATGTTATTTTAGATCCATATAAATAAAACAGACAAGTGTTGGCGCAGATGTGGAGAAAAAGAAGCTCTCTCTTACACTGCTGGTTGGAGTGAAAACTGGTCCAGCCACTATGGAAGACTGTGTGGAGGACCCTCAAACAATTGAAAGTGAACTTACCATTTGACCCAGCAATGCCATTACTGGTAATCTACCCAGAGGACATGAAAACACTAATTCAAAATGATACCTGTAGCACATGTTTATTGCAGCTCTGTTTACAATTGCCAAGATTTGGAAACAAACCAAATGCCCCAAAACAGATGATTGGCTAAAAAAAAAGTGGTACATATATACAATGGAATACTACACATCAGTCAAGGAGGACAAACACATGTCATTTGCAGCAACATGGATGGAACTAGAAAGACTCATGTTAGCAGAAATAAGCCAAAAAGAAAAAGAGAAATACAGGATGGTCTCACTTATATTATGGATATTCGGAAAAACAAACAAACGAGTAAGAAAAGATAAAAACAACCAATAAGACTGAACAATGGAGCAAGAGAGGAAGAGGGGGAAGAATGCAGGGGAGGCAAAGGATGCAAAAGATCAGGATGATTAACAGGTGATAGTGAAGTGGGAAAGCTCTGGGGTACACAATAATGCAGTAATGTAATATAAATATAAATACACATATTTATGCAAATTTTTAAAAATTTAAATTAAATTTAAAAAAAAAGAACAACCATCACAGAGATAGCTGACATTGTGGATATCTCTTCTATTCCCCATTATACATTCCCAGAAATAATAATCAGTACATTGGATTTGATGTTTGCCATTCCAGTGGTATTTGAAACTTTTAACACATTAGTAAATAATATATTATTTTGCATGGTTATAATTTCGTAATTATGGTATTGTAATATGTATACCTATCTATGTAACTTGCTTTCTTCCCACAAAAAATTTTTTAAAAATTATTTTTAAAAAATCTCCTAACTGGGATATTGAAGAACATCCCCATTTGTTACTTCTGATTACTGTATCCAAATTTCAAGTTATCTTAAAGTTTTAAAATTTGTAATATTTGTCATAATGATATCTTGTTGTATCCTAATTTGCATACTACTATCTTGTTGTATCCTAATTTTCTTTTATATATGAAGCCTGAAATAAACTCTATAGTTTAAAATTTAAAAAAAAAAAGTCATTTTACATTCCAGAGAGCACTACTAAGATGTTGGGCAAGGGAGAGGGAGTCACGCCCCATCACAATGATCTTCCTGAGTTGAGAAAATACAGATTGGACAGTGGGGTGACAAATGTAACCAGAGTTCAAATGGCAATGTACTGGAAGAGAAAACTTATTTTTGAATTGGAATAATATTAGTTTATGAATCCATATATGATACATAGGAATTAATAAACAATTCTTCAGTTGCACATCACCACACAACACCCACAACCAAAGTAACTATGAGCCTTTATCATTGACAACTGGACTCCCTCCCAACCTCATTTGCACCTCCACCCTCCCTTCCTCTCTAATAGTTCAATTCTGTAGTCGTATTTCTAGAGTTTGTTTTGATTTAGTTTTGTCAGTTCCTTCAATGTTTCTCTTTACTATACACACATAAGTGAAGTTTCCCAGTACTGGTCTTTCTCCTTCTGACTTGTTTTACTTACTATTATCTCCTCTAGCTGCAGTCATTTTGTCACAAATGGCAAGAACTCATTTTTTAGAGTTGAGTAGTATTCCAACATGCATATATATCACATCTGCTTAGTCCACTCATCTGTCCATGGACACTTAGGTTCCTTTCATAACTTGACAATTACAAATAGTGCTGTAATAAACATAGGAATACATTCTGTCCTATAAATTATTTTCTTGTATTTTTGGGGTACATACCTAGGAGTAGAATTTTTGGGTTACATGGTTTATCTATTTTTAGTACTTTGAGGAATCTCCATAGAATTTCCATCAGAACTGAACCAGTCCACATTTCCACCAGCAGTGTACACAGGGTTCCGTTTATTCCACATCCTTGCCCACCTTTGTTGTTGCTATTGTTTTTTCATTCATTCTTTCTTTTTCACATTTGTTTTTTAATGTGGGTCATTCTTAGAAGAGAATCTCATTGCGGTTTTGATTTGCATGCCCCTGATGATAAGTTTCATATGTCTTTTCTGAAATGTCTTCTTTGGAGAAGTGTTTTTAACTCTTCTGTACAATTTTTATTTGGGTTCTTTGTTTTATATTTTCATGAAGCATGTTACTTTAACATAGATTTTTGATATTAGACCTTTATATGTATGATGTGCATATATCTTCTCCTACTTAGCAGAGTATATCTTTTTAAATGACAGGCCTTTCCCGCACAGAATTTTCTTGTTCTATGTAGTTCCATTTGCTTATTTTTGCTTTTGTTTCTCTTGCTATTAAATTATGTTTATCCATACATGATAAGAACTATAAACCAAATCCATATCTTTAGCCCAATTTTAGTGTTAAGAGAAATCTTCATTGAAAAAAAAAAAAACCATGGAGGGTCAAATTCAGGTATTTACTGAAAACAAACCTGAGTATGCACATAAAAACAAATTATCTTATGCTGGAGAAATAAACACCCCAAAGAAGCACAATTTCAGAGCTCACACATGACCTCTGGTGCTACCTAACAAACCTCAACATTATGTCTTAACAAGACCAAATAATTTTGAAGTAACTTATCTAAGGTCAAGAATACAGCTCAAAAATATTTATTACACAAGAATTTTTAGATTATCCAGCCCCAAGGTATGAAAGACAATAAGAAGCTAAAATTAAAAAGCCTATATTAGGAGAACTACAGAGAAGCCCCCATAGAAAAAAATACACATAAATAGGATGAATGACAGCTACTTAACTAGAACATAACCATATTCCATTTAGTCAAGAATGTATAAGAAGGATTATGAATTTTAATGAAAACAAAGAAAACATTAAAAACACTAATTTGTGAAGATAAAGCTATAATGTGTGAGGAGAAAAGTATAGTGACTGAAATTAAAAATAGATTAGATTCTACAGAAGTAAAGATAAGTAAACTTGAAGATGTAGCAACAGGAACTAATCAAATATTAACAGGTAAAAAGACAAAAGAAAAAATAAAAGAGTATGAATGTTCTTCAGTCATCTAATTTGCATGCAACTTGAGTTTGTGAAGAAAAAGTGACAAAGGGTAGAGAAAAAAATATTTCGGAAAAAATGGTTAATCTTTTTCCATACATGATAAGAACTATAAACCAACAGATCTAAAAAAATTAACTCCAAACCTGAGATAAACTGCATAAAAGCATATTATACAAAAGTTGTTTAAAACCACTGATAAAATCTTAGAAGTATGTAAGGGGGGAACGAAACATGTAAGAATGACAATAGACTTCTTTTTAGAAACAATCAGGAAAGAATAGTAGTACAAGATCTTTAAACACTAAAAGAAAAATGTGTCAGTCTAGAGTCCTATACCCTGTGAAAGAATAAGTCAAAGTGAAGGCAAAATGAAAGACTTTTTCAGAGAGATAAGCTTCTTATCTCTGATAAGATATATCAGAGATATATCTGATATATATCTCTGAAAGAATTCATTATAAACTGTACTATAGGAATTGCTAGTGATATTCTGAAAGAAAGTACCAGATAGAAACCAGTATTGCAACAAGAGAAGGTATATCTCTGAATGTGTGAAATGCATGGACAAATATAAAAAACTTTTTCTGAATTTTAAAATCTCATTAAAAAGTAATAAACTATGTAAAAGGCAAATATAAGAATAGTATATTATGGAGTTTATAGCATGGGTAATACTAAAGTTATGACAGTAATAACACAAAGGCTGGCAGAGGGGAAATTGAAGTATAATATTATAAGGTTCTTGAACTATATGAGAAGTGGGAAATATTGCTTGAAGGTAGAATAAGTTAATTTAAAAATTCATACTGCAAACCTTTAAGCAATTACTATAAAAGCTATACTTTAAAAACCAAAATGGGAGATAAAATGGACTTGTATTATTGAGTTTATCTAAAATAAATGAATAAAATAAGAAATAAAGCAACAAACAGATGGAACAAATTTCAATACAAACTTAAATCCAATCGCATCAATTTTTATTAAATGTAAACAGTCAACACAATTTTCAAATTAGATTTTAAAAGTAAGATTGAATTATGTACTATCTATAAAAATTTTTACTTTAAGTATAAAGACACATATAGGTTAAATATAAAAGGATGGCAAATTTACAACACATTAGCACAAATCAGATAAAATCATATCAAACTTAAAAAATCCCCAGACATGTGAATATGTAAGAAAATGTCACTTTAATCTAGTAGTTAAAAGAAACAGATGCTGAATTTATATTCAAAGACCTTAAAACAGCTGTTTACATTATGCTCTTTGATATTAAGAAAAGATGGGATTAATGTGTAACCAATGGAGAAATCTCAGCAGAGATCTAAAAGTCTAAATAGAGGATTTTGGATCCAGATAATATCTGAAAGGATGTAAAAATCCATGTATGGTTTACTTCTACTATATCATCTACCAAAAACAACAACAACAATAATGAACTGTAATCAAAAAGGTTTAAGTCACAGGAAGGAATACAAAGTTATTTGAATTCTTGATGGAACAGTGGCAGGAGTAAGCTCCGGAGTATAACGAGAAGAGTAAGAAGGAAAAGCTGAATTTGTGACATGTTTTTGAAGTTTAGTGTGGGTTGGCATGGCACTTGATTCCTACTAGCCTCAGACTCGGGGAAAGTTTGCACACGTCAGTTCCTTTCTATGGGCCTTTTTTGATTACGCCTTCTACACCTTGTGTTCAAAGCAATGATTTCACTAAATCATTCTCCAAGGTGTCAGGAGAAACTGCTGAAGTCTAAGGATGAAGCAGAAAAACTGAGAGAAACTCTGATATAGAGCCAAACCTTACAATGATTTCAACAGAGTCTGTCTAGTAGACACGTGAACGAAAGCTCAGAGAGAACACCTGAAGTGGGCACCCAGGAGGCCAACTGATGTCTTAAGAGAAAGCAAGAGAACTCAAAGAAATGCCACATGTATTTTTGGATTTTCACTGATCACAGGAAGTGACCCCTGGTTTCTCGGTAAGGGCAGATTATCATGTGAGGATTCCTGAGCAGCAGTAGCATGGGTCTTGCAGAAAGCTGAAGCTAGAGATTTAACACTGAGTGTTAACCAGACCTTAAACAGAGTACAAAGCAGGAGCTCTTACAGTTGAAGGAGGGTTAAGGTACCTGGAAATAAAGTGCTTAGGTGAGCACAGTCTACCGAAGGCTGATAGCATGTAATTAAACAGACACAAACAGTGAGATTTAAAGTTTTGAGAAAAAGGGAATAGTTCAGTGCCTTCCCTCAAATATTTTAGAGACTTGATTAATTAAATCTAGCTAAGGCAAAAGCACCAAAACCATATCAACCCCTGACCAGAATGACAGCACCCACTACCCCCTAAAAGCACCTTGATAATAAAAGCAATACACCACTTTTTATGATCAGCATTATTTACTTCAATCTCTACTGTTCTTTTACACACATACCCAGACTACATGAAGATATAAGAACATGTGACTCCCTCATCAAGAAAAAAGAATTAATTTTTAAAAGATAAAGAGAAAACCTGGGTGGAATAACATATGCAAATATATCTAAGAGAAAAGTTTTTAAAAACAGTGTGAACTGATGGAGAATTTCAATAATGAGAAGTACAGAAAAAGAATAGGGGATTTGAGCTGAATCTCTCTGCACTGACCCAAATCCCCACGGTAGTAATGCCCTTAAATAAAATCAGTTTTACTACTATCTTTTAAAAAAAGAACCATATGGATACCATATGTGAAAAATAAAATATCTGAGATGAAATTTTTTTTCAATGGAATCATCATTGTAAACTGAGTAAACTGTCTTCAGCAGATAACTAATAATTACTACCACAGTTCAATATATTATAGATAATGAACCAAAAATCACAGGGAAAGCACGTTTAAAAAAAGATACAGAGCAACTAAGATGATGGAAAGATGAATTATCAAACGATCTAACATGTATATTATAGATTCTAGACAGAAAGGAGAAAGGACAATAAATAATTTAACACATAATGGTCAAGAATTTCTACCAACTCATAAATTATGAAATCTCATCTATATATACATATATATACATATATATCAGATAAATAGATCAAGAAAATGACACTCAGGCACATAACAGTTAACTTAAAACCAAAAATAAAGGGAAGATCTTGAAAGCAGAGAGAGAGAACATTACAGAAAGCCAAACAAAATATAAACCCTAAGTTTAGAAACTGAGGCTACCAAAAGGTGAAGAGGTTGGAGGAACAAAGTAGGGAGAGGAACATTGCACTAAGAGCTATGGTCAAGGGTTTTCAGTAACTTGACTGTAGTTGGAGTCTGGTAACATGTAATTGCAGGTGGTGATCCTATATACCTCTATCATGTACAATGCTGCAAAAACAACGGTACTTCTATAAAGAAAATATATATTATTACTACTCACTAGTGAGATGAGCACTGAAGTCAAAAGACACATTACAATTTATCCATGTAATGAAATATTACTTATTAATAAAGTATCTACTGAAACACAGAGAACCTGAAGAAATACATCTTAAAACACTACCTTATGCAAAAGTCAAACATAAAAGAGTACCTCAAGTGTTTGATCCCATTTATATTATTTTCAAGAATAGGCAATAGAAATCAGACCACTGTTTGCCAACTAGAAGTGGGAATTGACTAGAATTAGCATGAAGGAAATTTCTGGGTGATTAAGATATTTTATATCTTGATTGTGGTATCAGATATATTTGCCAAAATTCAGTGAAAGAAATGCTTAAAATTTCTAAATCTTGCATTATATAAATTTTGCTTTCCAAAGAGAATTTATAACTAGAAAAATTTTACAAAACAATTTTTTAAATTAGCATATTTGTGGAATAAGTTTTCATTCTAATATTTGCATATTGGTGAATCATCTGAAAATCACATACTTTGAATAAAATAATAAAGTCCTTCTTTAAAAGAAACACCCTGAAAGTGTACTGTATTAATAACTCCCTCCATCCAAAAGCAGCTAGCTACACCACCAGATTATGCAAAAGTGCAGGGTCTTTCTATTTCTATCACTCTTCTATTTCTACTTCTACCTCTTAATTGCTACTGCACAGATATTTGCAATGCAGGCTAACAAGTCATGTGACTCTGACTGTATAATTCATCAAATGCCTACTCCTGCTCCACAAGAGAGTAGTTTTGCTTTGTTTTCCTTTGCTTTAAGTTTTGCATGATTCTTGATGAGAAATAAATATTTTCTGGACTGCCTGAAAGACCTTCTCTCATTACTATAATGTCTAATGATCTGTGACTATTCCTGCCTCGTGTAGTAAATGTTCTCAGCTAAAGATTGAAGTTAAAAGCTGTTATATGTGACATAATTTAGGCTTATTTCATTATATGCACATATAACCAAGGGCTTTGCTCTTTAACTTTTTAATGCCTTTGTGTTGGGGGGGTTAGGGGGAGTTGGGGGGAGGAGAAACAGATAGTTATGGGTCTGATGGCTATCACCTCTCTGGGAGAGGACATGTTAGGCACAACAATTAGGAGGATGAGAATTATTCTGTTTATTTGCTTCTCTCTGACCTCACACCACAAAGAGTGAACTCAAAATTTGAATCAATGAAGCAAATAGAATTGGTACCATTCATTCTTGGTAAGTTTTAAAGTTCCCTTAAAGTGTTTAATAAATAAGCTATTAAGACATTTCCATCACAAGTTGTTTTCACCCTATAATCTGCCTAGATTTAAAAATCAGGTAATCATACTTTATCAACTAGAATTATAGTTCTTATGAATATAGCACTCATCACTGTATACTTACAAATTCTGTGTACCACAACACAGTCCTTGCTCCACACAATACTCAAGTCCCACATATGAGAGGTAGTCACACACACACACACACACACACACACACACACACGTGTCAGATCTTGAAGCTATAAAGTAGTTGGTGGCTATTTGGAATGAGAGACATTCTAGGAACAATATTTAATAAATAATATATGGAAAGACAAGAAGGGATTTAAGAAAATCTAGATAGGATTTATGAACAAGGAGGTGAATGAAAGAGGAACAACCCCTTAGAACCAAGTAGAAAACCAGAAATATGCTGATGTCAGTACATAAGGCAAGAAAGGTCTAAAAAAAAAAAGCAACATTTACTAATGGACTTTCAAAAGGAGCTAAAAATACTGGGGGTTACTGACTTCTGGCAAAAGAAAGTGACATGCAGATTAAATGTCCTTCCTCCTTTCAGGGAGGATGGAATAAGTGAACAGCAGTTTTTTCATTTTCTGAACAAGATAAGAGGAAATATCATTCATTAAAATTTTACTTATCTGTAGGATAGTAAATCCCATCAAAAAAGTGTTTACTTAAAGCAGAGAAGCCTGGAGCTATATCAAGTTAACTTCACAATTCCAAAATGGAAATTCCCTGGGAAATTTTAGAAAATTTAATAATATTCCCATTTGTGTCTTCTATCTATAACTCAAGATCAGAGGGAAACTTTTAAGAATATGCCCTCACCACCACTCACAGTTCTAATCACAGTTCAGTGGTGCTAAGGTATACTCTCTTTGACAGAGGGAGGTTAGGTCCTTTCCCAACCCTGTACACTGCATTGTTATATGGTTCATATTCCTGACCTTGGCAAGTAAGGGGGGGGGGGAGGAAATGCCAGCCAAATAAGTGTTTAAGAGGGGTGAATATTTCACTATCATTATGGAATTCATAAATTTCCTATAAGTCTTCCTGAACACATCTGCTACATATAGTGAACATCTTTTGAATATTACCTACAGTCATATTTATTGTATACAAACTCCAGTAGGTCTCCTCTTTAACATCTTCCTTTATATAACATCCTGTATCAATAAAGCCAATACTGGAGCTCATCTGCCATTAATAGGACAATGAAGGCAACTTTAATAAACACCATTCTAAGTGTTTTATTTTCAACCCGACAGTATCCATCCACCTTTCTAAATTCATGCACATTTCAAAGACACAAATTTGCTTATGCCACTCTTTTTTGTTTTGTTTTTTGCCTTGGTTTTAACATCTGAAATACAATAAATCAAATGTGCAGTAAAATTGAAGTAATCTTTGTCTCCATCTCAAATTCAATTTCATTCCTTCCATCTACACAAACACACACACACACACACACTCCAAGGGCAACATAACATACACCATGAGTTTCTGGTTATCCATTCATTCCCCTTTTTATTATAATCATTTACATACCTACATACATACCTGCATAGAATGCATGCTTTGGTTTTAAACATCTACATAAATGCTATGTACTACATAGCATTCTGTAACTTTTCTCACACTTTCATGAAAAACAGCTAGTTCTAAGTTGTATTGTAAATATTGTATGATATTCTGTCTGAAAAATATTACTATTTATTTTTTATTTTATACTTGATAATTTAGGCAGCCTGTTTTTTTCTATAAACACACAGTGTGTCACTTTCTTATTTGAAACTTTTTAATATTTGCAGGATAAATCAAACTTCATCCCATGGCACAGACAACAATCACGATCTGCCTCTTGTCCATCCTCTCAGGCTCATCTGTTAACAGTTTCAAAGTCACTCAGGTCTTTCCATTCATGTAAGCTTGCTTTTCTATACACACACATACTGTCACATACGTTAATGCTCCCACTGTGTGATCTCTCCATCTGGTGCACCCAGATCAGGCTGGCACCATCACCTACACCCCCTCCAGGCTGATGTCTACTTGTTTCAAGAATGCTCAAGCATCTCTTCTCCACTGAAGATTTTCCTAAAATTCTCTCCTCAATAATATGCCATCCCCAGCTCCTTTCTCTCTTTTGTGTCTCTGTTCCAATCATGAAGGTTTTATCTGTGAAGGTTTATGTTTCTCCTCTGTATTTTAATAATATCATTCTCACAGCACTGGCAGCTTACAACCCTGGCGGCTATCTTCTCACTTCTCTTTCACCACTAGACTCCTTCGTCATCAATGTCTTTGATAGTTTACCTTTGCACCAACAATACCTAATTGTATTTCACCCACAGAATACATTAAATAAATGCATGTTAAATAGAAAAAAAAAGATTAAAGGACAAAAGGTAGGAAGATGAAAAAGGAAGTGTTACGAACATTTTTGTTCTTAAATTCCTAACCTTAAAGCTATATTTGAAGAAGGGGTCTTTGGGAGATAATCAGGATGAAAGGAACTCCGGAGAGTAGGGTCTTCATGGTAGTTATCAGTGCCCGATAAGAAGAGACACCAAAGAGCTTGTGTATTCGCTTTCTCCCAGTGCACTGAGGAAAGGCCATGTGAGCACACAGGGAGAAGGCAGCTGCCTGCATGACAGGAAGAGAATCCGCACCAGGAACAATTGATCTCGGACTTAGAGCCTCTAGAACTGTGAGAATATAAATGTTTGTTGTTGATGTCACAGTATTTTGTTTGTTGTTTGTTGTTGATGTCTGCAGTATTTTGCTATAACAGCAGGAATTGATGAAGACAGGAAGAAATAAGGAAATGAAGATGTCAAAAAAAATGGGTGATTGACTAAATTAGTGAATTCCCCCATGTACATTTTTTTTGAGGTAACACTGATTTCCATCATTGTCAGTATTTTGGAAGCACCCTCTCAGGTATCATCTTCCCTAGTGCACCCACTGCAAGTCACCCCTAGTCCACCACCATAGTCCCCGGATATTTTTAAATGATCAGCTTCAGATATCCAGTCTGTGGCTCTACTCTCTGCAGTGGTAACTGGTTCCGCTGGAAGCCACATTATTGACCCTGCACTCATTCATATGACTATTAGCAAAGAAAAAAATGAAAGGAAGAATCATTAAGCAGACAACTATCTGGGATAAAGATTACAAAGATCTTTTCCATCCTTTATTAAAAATGTTAACCTATCATTTAGGAGACATACATGTGGACATTGGAGAAATACATGGGGTCTGTAATTCACAAAGTCCTAAATCATGTAAACTATTTATATTAGGAAAAACTCCTCAAAAGTGAATTAAACAAATAAAAGGAAACACCACATTACATACTGGTATCTTACCAGTATTACCAGTATCTTACTTGATTCCCATCCTGCCTCCCTTCTTCCAAAGAAGTCCATCTATTCTACCATTATTAAAGAGTTTTTTCTTTCTTTTTTTAGATTTAAGATACCTTTTAAATTTTGAATTATTATTTTATATGCACAATACATCAGTAATATTTGTATAGCTATTGATCCCGTAATGTATGGTCCACTCTTCCCCCCCCCCCCATCTCCCTCTGGTCACTTCAAATCCTCTCTCCTGCAAATTGTTGGTAGATGCTTGATCCATTGGTCTCTTCCTTTTCTGATACAATGTCTTTTTCCTGGGTGAGGACCTGAACTCCTTGGACATGGAAAAGCATGTTGCTTAAATATCCAGGAGTAGCTTTGAGAGCTTTGAGAGTAGCCAGTTAGAGCATATCAGGAACCTCTTGTAGGGCAGATATGTGACATTGTTCTCCAGGCTCCTTCTATTGTGGTGCTTCTTATGGTGGACGAAACTGTCTCCTATTCTCCAGATCCGTGTGATCACCAGGATTCATGCCTCCTCATTCATGCTGATGTCTGCCTCATGAGCCTTATAGTTTTGGCATGTGGTGTTGGGATACCAACTCCCAGACACTGGCAGTAGAGAAGGTCCCTAGTGGGAACAGACTCCAGCATGTGGTTAGTCCAGTTCCTCTCTTGAGGTTTCCAGTTCTGCCATGAGACTGCAACCATATTTCTGTGGCTTTCCTGGACTACTGGAAAAGGGGGGGGCACCTCGCTCATGCTCAACACATCTCTCCATCAGGGTTTGGTTTCCCCAGCCCCTGAAACATTTGTAGCTCTGTGACAGGTCATCTTACAATAAGTCTCACAGTCTTGTCCCTTGCGGTTCCAACCATGCTCTGTTTGGGTCCTATCCAAGATGAATGTGTCCAGGACCTTTGTTTATTCTGTTCTCCTATATGTCTGCAACTAGATTGCTGTTTTTCTCTTTCCTAGGGCGGTCTGACTAAAGTGGGAGTAAGTTAGAGGTGGAGGTCTTACCCCCGGAGATCAAAGGAGTGGAGGATAGCTCCCCCCAGTCTGAGGCTCCCAGGTTCCTGGACCCTTAGACCTGGGTGGAGTAGAGTGCCCTAGCCCTAACCCCACCCATGGCCTGGGCCATGGCAGGGACGTGCTGGCAGCCCTCTCCTAATCCCAGGTCTTCGGAGGGATTTTCTGTCCTTTTTCTGGTCCAACTGGGACTCTGAAGAGATTTTTCTAAAACAACCTTTCTTAGCATGCTAGGGTCTCATCATGGCCATCACAATTCAACTAAACTTCTTACAACCCATGCTTCATAAATCACTGTTTACCAATCTAGCCATAATGAGTAACATCAAGCTTTTTCAAAATGTTTCACCTATGTACATGCTTTCTACATACATGCATCTTCCATCCTTAACTATCTATATCCCAGTTATTCTGTATGTTTGCCACCTTGGGAATTACATGACTGAAATTCAAAACTGATCTCTGTACACTGAGGGTCAGGAAAAGCTAAAGGAAGAGGCAGATTACTACAGATTGGTAGATGGCAGTAGCAAGAGAGCTGACTTGTAGGGATTGTCTTGGGTGGAGCAAGACCTACCTGTCATACTATTAAGGTTTATATAGAATTCAGTCATGGGGTGAGTCAAGTACAGCAAGATGGTGCTAACAATACAGTACTCTCTCAAGTGAGTGTACATGCAGTGGCTTCTGCTATGGGAAAGGTGAGCAGAGCCATCATTTAGTGAATAGAGGAGGAAGTGAGCCCTTGATTGCCCAAGATTCCAGTTCACAGGTCAACTATCATTTACATTAACTCCTCCAACAATCCTCCATGCCTTAACTTATGTCATTTTGTCTGTGAAGCTTTGTCTCACCTCCCAAAACTAGCTTCTTACAATGCCCTTATATTTACCTCTAAAAAACTACAATCTATGTAATTTATTTGTTCATTTTCTTCTTCTACTTATACTAAAAACAAGAAGCTCCTATGCAGTAGGAAAAATATATTATCTATGCTAGAATCATGATTGCCAAATAGTAGATGCTCATCAAATAATTTTTCTAAATAAGTGATCTAAATAAACATTCTAGAATGTGTTATTGATAGTTACAAGTCTAATGATGAATTTATATTTTATGTTATGCTTGACAGATTGCATTCACATCTCATTATCTCATTTAACTCTTAACTAACAATCCAGTGAAATAGGATAAGTACTAATCAAGCACCACTGATTTTCCACTCTACTGTCACGTCACTTTTCTTCAATGTTGGCAGAGCCCTGGTTTTCTTCTGAAGCTTGTTTATTGTCTAAGATAACAAAATTAATTCTGACTGGTTTAGATAACTGTAGTGGTTATATCAGCCTATTTTACTAGAAAACAGGGTCCAAGGTGAATGGTAGTTGGGGGTGCATTGCCATGGTTTAAAGAGTGAAGGAAGAAGGAAGTTAGGTAAGGAAGACTGACAAGTAACTAAAAGTTGATGTTTTTTCAAAAAATCAACTGATTTTGCGAAAAGACACAAAATTACTGCACTGGAGATGTTTGCAGACAAGCTATATCAAAACCTGATGCTTTAAAGCAGGCCACCATGGAGACCTACAATTGACCTACAAGAAGTAACTTACCTACAAAGTCTTTTTCCACTGCCTGTCTTCCATTGGTAAGTTTGCCTCATAAGGAATAACTACTGGTTTATGCTTCATCTATGTGCAGAGGTGCTGGAAGGCAGCAGAGATTTAGCAAAATGTGGGCTTGTATAGAACTGGTCCAGGGAGCTGCAAGGCACCATTTGCAAAAATTCAAGAGCCCAGTACAAGACAATTCAAGACAGAGCAGGTACAGCAATACTTCAGGGATTAGATTAGGGGTTGGCCCATGGAAATTCTGCTGGCAGAGGGGAAATGTTATGATTGTTTTTGAGCCATTCTTAGAGACACTAGAAAAACTCACGGTGTATTGCATTTCTTTGATTAGATAATCCAGGATGCACCTGAAAATAAGTATAATGTCAAAATCTAATTGGCAGAGCTGTTCCTGAATGGCATATATAAAGATGATTTTTTTTTACAGTCAAAGACATCTTTTAATCTGAACTACAGTAGGCCCTCTGTTTGCCTTTCAGACACCAACATATGATTATGTGATAGAAGCTGCTGCAACCCCCTGGCTACCATGAGAAGAGCCAATCTGAAGCTGAAGAGGGCAAAGTAGAAATATGAAAAGAACTTGGTCTTTTCTTTGAGTTCTTGTCTGATGAACAGATGACAGATTAAAAAAATAAAGCGTTAATGTGATTTTTCCAGAGTGACCTGGGTATCAAACAATGGAGGCAACATTTGAACCCAAGTCTAGAATATTCTTTCCCAGAAAATCACAGCATAGTAACCAATGCCACTCACTGCTAGCTTGTTTACAGTCCCAACTGCTAACCTCTTCTCACAACTTTGCTAGTTTCTAGTTGTCTGACAGCGTGTCTTTCTGAAAGCAGTCTGTTTTTTGATTCTTCCTTAATTTCTAACATTTTAGAGAAACTGGCAAAGAGGGAGTGAGAAATGTTACATCATTAAAGATTTATCATGGAGAAAGTATAGAGACTGGGGAGACTTGAACTCCAGTTCTTTTCTAAAGAAAAATTAGAAAGCACAGAATATATAAATTGTGTATCTCCAGTCTTTTAAGGTGCAATATATGAATAAAACCACTATCTTTCCTTTGAAACACCTTGATGATCCTGTCTCTGCATAAGGATGAAATACTCAAGCAATGAAACAACCAGTACATCCAGACACGGTCATCAGAAGGGGATCAATAGGTCCACGTTAGTGACCAAACCCAGCAAGCACCATGTCTCAGCCCTGGCTGCAAATATCAGATCAACCTCAGTGACTCTCCCCTAAAGAATTTTAATATGTTTATATTAACTGATTTTGGTTCATATTACTTGTACTTGCAAGTGTTTGCACTCAGGCAAATTACTGAATGTCAGTGAAAGTTTGAAAAATCAGAAAACAATGTCTCTATTATAATTCAGGCCCTGGTTGTTCTGAAATGGGGAAAATGATTTATCCCCCTTTTGTCAATATGGTCAAGTATCGGAATAAAAATCCAAATGACTTTTAGATCCAAGGAATGACCCAGAGAAATGTACTGAGGAGCCAACTTAATGACTTAGTAGATTATTGCCCAAAAGAAAAGACTTTTAAAACCCACTGGGGTGTAAAAACACTGCACAAAAACAAAGCAGCTGGTTTCTGCCCATGGTGTCTCCAGCATTCCTCAGTCTACAGTTCACTGTGAATAATCTGGGTGCTGATTCCCATCTTTGCTTGAGGAGGCTGCATGGTTGGACCTTCCCAGGTCACAAGAGCACCCTGTAGCAGCAAACGTCTTAAGACAATACCCTGGCTTTTATGGTTGCAGTGTCCTATAGCTGTCTGTTAGATCCATGTGGTCTAGGTATTTATTTAGGGCTACAGTGTCCTTGTTTATCTTTTTTTCTCATTAATCTTTTCCTTGGTGAGAGTGCAGTGTTTAAATCTCCTACTACATATGCATTTTCTCTAATGTCTACTTTAATAGTAATTGTCAAATGCATTTTGGTCCTTTTCTTGGTGAGTATATATATATTGGTGAGTGTTGTTATGTTTTCCTAGTGTATTGGCCCCCTGATCACTATGTAGTGACCATCTGTCTCATCACCTTTCTTAGTTTGAAGTCCATTAGAGAAAGATAAATACCAGGTGGCCTTATTTATATGCGGAATATAGAGAAACCAAGCAAAAGGTCAAGAAAAGTAAAAACTAGCAAGCTAATAAAAGAACTGAAGGATAGAGCAGGGGAGGGGAGAAAAACACGGGAGGGAGGAACACAAGGAAATATGGTGATGGTTCATGGATAATATGGTGGTAGGGGAACTATTAAGTCAGCAACATAAGAAAAATATATAAGCAATGACAATTTTCTAAAAAGGACAATATCTCCAACATACCAATCATTCCCCAATCAAGTTAGCCATTGCTGTCTTCTTTTATCTCTGTAATCAGCATCTTTATACACACTTTTGGTACCTCCACCTAATGAAAAGAGGAAAACTGCATGGATTTTGGAATATCCTACTAATAAGTGACTAAGGACAAAAATTAAGTCAATGGTATTTTGCCTAAGTATCCCAAAGAAATCTGACATAGTGTAACTAAACCATAAATAGTTTTTTTCTTTTTTCGTCACCTCCCTCTGTAACTGGGGTTATTTTCTAAAAAGAGCTGGGAGTTGGGTTATGACAGAGGCACTCCCTATATACTCCCAGTTCTCCAGTAACACAGATTCAGACAAATATTTGTGCATGTGCACTGGGGGTGCTCAAGTCACCTGCTGGAAAGTTCATGAAATCTAGTCATCTTAGGAGATAAATTGCAGGTGTTTAGTTCATTATGTTCTAAGCAGAGCCGAAGGGGAAAGAGTGAGAATATGATAGTGATTGTAAGTGCACTTAGGGTCCTTTGCTGTGTGGGAGCTGCCAAATGAAGAAATATATTAGTCTTGCTTTTCTACTAGCCTCCTCATGAAGTAATCACTTAAATGGGTTCTCAGAGTTCAGGGGAATTGGAAGACCAGTGGTAATAAGAGAAATACCCTGAATTTTCTTCCAAGGCACTCCAAGGACTTCACAGATATTATTATATTTCCTAGCCCTCCCAGGTTTCTGTGCTTCCACCCCAAAAGATTTTAGCCTCACCAGGGAGGAAATCTTCCCTTACAAATAAATAGAAAGGGAAGCAGAGGATTGAGGTTAGCTGGATGTGGCTCCTGCAATTCCAGAAAACCAGAATCCTGGAATCCCAAGCCATGAGTGACTATTTCACTCATGTTCTTTCAGCTCACTCAGTTCTTTCTTTCTTTTTCTTTTCTTAACCCGTGGACTCAAGTGATCCCGAGCCTCAGCTTCCCAGGTAGCTGGGATTACAGGAGTGCACCACCACACCCAGCAATTTTTTAGAGACTAGGCCTTGCTATGTTGCGTGGGGTAGTCTCGAATCCGAGGACTCAAGCGATCCATGGTCTCAGCCTCCCAGTGCTGGCATACAGGCATGCGCACCACCGAACCCAGCTCAAATATTTCTTTAAGGGAGGTAAAGGAGACATTGCAGTGTTGAACCCCCAATCACCCTCTTTGCAAGGAAAACATTTGGAGGTCAACCTAAATGTCACCCTCCTCTTTTCCCATGCCTGCTCCCCACAGCTCTGCACACAGACACCCTTGGGTAGCTCTGAGCTATTTTGGGCTTCAACCTCATCTGCCTTTCACATTAGGCTCTGCGTTAATTATGACGCTTCAGTGAAAACGAGCCTTCTGACAGTCTAAGGCTTAGAGAATGGAAGGAGGAAGAAAGGCAACTCCAATTATAGGCTGTTAGCCCTAATTAATGCCCACCTCCTGTGCTTGGTATTCTAGACACAATCACACCACAAACAGAGGATGGAGAACTCAATTCAGTCCAGGGCACAGGGACCAACAGCATTAAACCAGCCACTTGCTGGTCTCCTTGTAACATAATCTTTCAGGCAAAAAAGGGGTTTATATGCAATAGCCAGGAGGAACACAAAATCCTTTGTATCTCCTTTTAAACTCTCTTCCTACATTCTTGTGACACATCTTCTTTTAAGGGACAATGAATAGTCTTTTGAAAACTAAAAAATCCATTTCCTTCTTTGGTTCTATACGTCCAGAGTCAAAGAGTCAAAAAAATATATACATATACACACATCTAGATGTGTGTATATGTATATATACTAAATTGTTTGCATTCATGTTTGTTTATATATATACATATACACATAAATTAAGTACTCTAATAGCCCTTGCAAAAAATATGAAGAATACAAAATCCAGGTCCCCCTTTCAGAAGTATGTAATAAGTACAAATCTCACTAAATCAAATATTTTCTAGGCAAGTAATACTTCCCTGTTGCTATCTGAAGGATTCCAGCAACGGAATTCTGTGGGGAGTAAATTCAAATGAAGAATAAGGTTGCTCTACCGGCCCTGATCAGAGCTCCTATTTCAAGCACCTAACAGCACAAGCTTGCAGTGACTACTGCCTTGCTGGCTGCCTGCCTGTTCTTCTCTCTGTGACTTTCATTCCAGCAATTTCATTCAATTTATTTCCACTGTTGGTCACTGAGAGCTGACCACAAAGTGATCCTGGGCCAGGAGCTAGACAAACACAAAGTAAGCTATAGCCCTTCAGTATGCTGTTCACTGGAGT
This sequence comes from Uropsilus gracilis, assembly GCA_004024945.1. Classification (NCBI taxonomy): domain Eukaryota; kingdom Metazoa; phylum Chordata; class Mammalia; order Eulipotyphla; family Talpidae; genus Uropsilus; species Uropsilus gracilis. Next base: position 40,847 of record PVHY01010911.1, read on the forward strand.
CCATGTTGATTTTATGTCTTTGTGTCACTTTCCATTAGATTAAAATTCTTCATTAGATTAAAATTTCACCATTAGATTAAAAATTCTTCAAGGGCAGGATTATGCCATAATCATCTCTGAATTCTCTGAGTCAAGTTCAGAAACCCATACTCATGGACTCAACAAAGGACAGAAGAATCATTAAATGAATGTTAGAGAAAATATAGCAGATAAATTATTTTGACCACAGATTCATGCTCTCAGAATGTCTACAAATGCAGCCCAGACTTTCCCCATATTGGAGAGATTTTCCCTGCCTACTCTTTTCCAGAACTTGCCTCCTTCACCCCCACCTACACTTTACTCACAATTTGCTTCCCAGAGTTTGGCAAGCTAGACGCCATGGTGCCTTATTATATGTTTATTTGATTCGTGTCTATCCTGTTAAGAAATCATATCCAAGAGGACTAACACGTATCTGTCCAGTTTGCCACTGTAGCCTCAACTTAACATAGCGCTTGGTACTGTACAAAAGTTTGTGTTTGATGAATGAGTGAATGGGTATGTAAACAAAAAACCATGTGTCTAATTAATGTGTAAGAATATTAAACTATAAGAAAAGTTAACAGAGTCAAATAGATAACCTGTAAAGTGTTATATTGACAGAAAGGACACAGTATTGCTGACAATGGATACAAATACAAAACTTTGTTGCATTGAACTTCAAAGAATTTATAATTTAAGTATACATGTACATGTATATATACACAAATTCTATTTTAAGAGTTCTTATAATAATACAAACTATGACAAGTAACAGTAATGGGAGATATAAAATTGCCTAAATCTCAAGGGATTTAATTCCTAGTAATGAAATTGATAGTATACATGAAAAAAAAATGACTAATTACATCAATGCTAGATGAAACCAGTCATGTGAGTCATCCCCTGTGGACTATAGAAAGAAATGGTTTATCATCACTCCCTTCAATGCTTCAAAGACTTCCTCCTTCCTCCCCTACCATTAAGGAGGCATGAAGAAAGCATTCCAGACCAGAGCTCTCTAAGTATCTAGCACAGGTACTCTCAGGAACAAGGAAATCATTCATCCCACTCACCTATTCAAAGGAGGTTGTTTTTTACCTTTATGTTCTTCAGAGCACTTAACACACTACCAGTTTGCAATAAATTACAATTAGTAATAACAGCATCGTTATTCTGGGTTTTATTATTAGAGACATTAATTTTTAATGTTTGCTGTACTCAAATATGTGTGGAAGATTTGAATTGTATTTAACAATAACTTCCACCTCCTGAGTTCTAGTGGTGGTCTAGTGGGATATAATCAAATTGCACCACATTTAATGCTCTGAGCAAAACAAGGCAGTCAGAAAAAAAAAAAACAGGAAAGGAAGGAAAGCTTTGAGATGAGAAAGAATGGATGCTCTGTAGAATCTGAAGCCTGTCGTGCTCTCATCTGCAGGTCAGCTATTCACTCTGGAGTCTAGAAAGATCACTCTGGCCCAGTCTGGTAGAGCAGACCCTCAGAAAGCCAAAGGTGGCCGGGCACGGTGGCTCGTGCTTGTAAGCTTCAGCCTATGAAGCGGCCGGGGCTTAGGGATCGCGGTTCGAGTCCCGCCTGGGGCACGTAGCGAGACCTAGTTCCAAAAAAAATAGCTGGGCGTGGTGGCACGCGCCTGTCATCCCAGCTACCTGGGAAGCTGAGGCTGGGGATTGCTTGAGTCTGTGGTACCCCGGGCAACAAGAGCCTGCGGTTCCACAGGCAAAAAAATAGCAAGACCTAGTCTCAAAAAAAAAAAAAAAAGAAAGAAAAGAAAGCCAAAGGTAAATGAGCTCAGAAGACTCAACCATGTTTGGAGTTGAATATTCTCAGAGGAAGCTGAAGAACAACTTTTTGAAGAGAAGACCTAGGTGATAAAAGGAACGATGTCCCCACTTTGTTCCTCTCCACATACCAGATCACAGGCCACCTTGGAGTTCTGAAGTCAACTGATTCCCAGAAGTTCTAGCTCAGGTCATCCTTCCTCCCCCAGCAGGCCAGGTTAGGCTGGATGAAGAGGCTCTCCTTGTCAAGACAGCAATAAATTAGGGGGTGAGCAATTTATAACAAGGTTTGATCCTGATTCCCTGTGTGGTCTGGAATATCAATTCTTCCATTTAATTGATGCTTCTCAACTCTGTCTAAAGGAATTTGGCCCCAAACACATGGTGATCACAATTCACTGGACGCAGAAGCTGCAGCTGCATTCTCACCGATGAGATTAGGATGCACCAAAATTGGCCTTAGCACTTGGCCTAAGCCTGATGTTCTGTCTGATCTACAGCCTGATTAAAAACCATTGTCCCACTATAACATCATCCCTGGTTTCCCTGAACACATGTGTTGTCAGTGGCAACAATGGCATCACCATTGGGGTCATTAACTTTTCCAGTCAAGGCTTTCCCATCTGAAAACAGGTATGTACACACACACAAGTGCATACATGTACGTGCACCATGTTATTTGTATTTATATTCTTAACATCTCAATATTTACTTTCAAATATAGAAAACCATCACACATGATACTTGCAGTGAAAATCTTTTAATGTGTTTTATGTGTTGAAATTCTACCTGCCAGTTATGGTTTAAATATACATTTATAAAATGCTACAAAAATTAATGATGATTGTGAAAGCTGTTAATTTTAAGAACAAAACTAATTATTTAGAATTTTCAAATTGCTAAATAAATGGGAAAATGAATGGGAAGTTAATATAAGTGTGTTATCTAGACAACATTTAGGAAGAGTGCTGCATTCTTTTGAAACTACTAATGCACATTACAATGTGCAGTCAAGGCAGTGTAGCAGAGATTAAATAAAATCACATTTCTAATCTTTGCTGATTTTTAAGAATCTGGCACTTATAAACTTAAACAAAATAATGTTGAATAACTGTATTGGCTATTTTCTTTTAGGTCACACACACTTCACACACACACACACACACACACACACACAGCGGAGTAAAGCTTTATGGACCCAGCATGCGTCGGCTGCACAACTCTGCTATCTGGAGTAAAGCTTTAGTATGGCAGTTGTCTTAACTATAACCTCACCGTCAACCCAGTAGCTGGCAGAACTGATGATCTTTTGCTACTCTCCAAAATGTTTAAACTCTGAAAACTTGACTCCTAAAACTTGTCAGAATAAAAATTTGGGAATAACCAAAATTTAAGCAAAATTTGCAATTTGGAATAGCAACCCAACTGTTCACTCTCAAATGGTAATAATTGGTTTTAGCCAAGTGATGATTTTAACACAAAATTATTCCATCTTAAGCCAAAATGCATATTCCATCCTCTTGGATGTCTTTCCCTGACCTCCCACCCTCTCAGGAAAAACAAGTCAGCCCTTCCCAAGAACAGCACTTAAACAATTTCTCTACATTCAGGATCCTTATGCTGCTTTCCTCCCTCTATAACTTTCTGTCACCTCTGAAGGTGCATGGGCAATTGTATGTCTCTCCATCATCTTCTGCACACCCAGTCTATATTTAAATTTTTCCAATAAGATCTCATATACATCCAAAGCAGGATGGTCTGTGATTTCTCTCTCAGCCTTCTGTGCAGAAGTCTCCAGGCCCTCCATCCTTGCTCCTACCTAGTTCAGTGGTCCAAGCTTCACCTCACTGTCCTTTCCTCCCTCATGCTGGCCTCTGGCCCACACAACAGAGACTCCCCTGTGAGGTAGCCTAAAGAGAAGAACCACAAGCCTGCATCTTCCCAGGGCATGACATGTTTTACATATTTACTTACCTCTATGATTGAAAATGCTTTGAACCTGCAGAGCTCAGAGTCTTTACTTCACTGAATCTATTTTAAAAGAAATAATAATTCTTCTATATCTCAAGTCTACATACAATTGAGAAGAAAAGCAGCAGGCTTTGATACAGGCTTCTTCAGATAGACTGTGTAGTCCAAAGACATGCTGATGTCCCCCATCCTAACCATGCCTCCCATCATGACTACACCCTTAGACATGTTACAACTTGCCATGGTAAAGCATTGCCTGTGCAACCTAGAGCAGTAAACATGCCAGCGTAATTAATGTCTTAACAACTTATTACAATCCTCAGATAATTAATCACAAAAGCTAAACATGCTGTCTCACCCTCCTAATGTGCTAATGCTCTAATTATTATGCCTCAATTAAGAGGAAGTCAATGCTCCTTGCTTAGAAGTGCATGCTTAATAAGGGCTCGTGTGTGGCTCCAGTAAATGGTAGTATATGGCAGGAAAGGAGGAGGAGAGCCCTTTTTAATGAAATTTTATAGGCAGCTTCAGGCAAGAAACTGATAGGCCTCTTTTTCTAAGTTTTATCCTTGGATCAATACTGAGTTCTAGCATACAGATGTCTCCAGAGAGAGGAAAGTACTCCAGATAAAAGTGTGTCGATGCGCTAGCACAATGTGCATATTATCTAAGGCTGTAAGCTGCAGTGCTGCTACTCCTTGTATGAGATACCTGCATGAATATGATCCAAGAGGCTGGCTGTCTCCTGTTAACTCAAGACTTGAGTGTGCTTAGGATTTGGGTCAGGAGCTTGAAGACTGAAGTTTCTTCCTCTTCATTAGATCTTACACTTGCCTCCAAATTGTCTTGAATACTGTACTTTTATTCTTTTGGGGAAATACATTTTAAACTCATTTACAATAGCTTTTACATTGTTACCTGGGACAAATACATCTGCAGCATAAATACACATAAATACATAAATACACAACACTGAAACTAGGTTTCACAAAATAAAACCATCATTCATGAAAGCATTAATGAAAATATTCTATTTTATTACATTTTTCTAAATACTTGTTTCAACCCACTAAAATATTTCAATCAGAGACTGAAAATCACTGCTTTAGAAACTGAACAGTCCACAGGAAGTTTCCCCTTGTCTAGTCCTCTCCATTGACCCTGAGTCCAAGATCTGACTCCCTCGTCTGAATCACTTATCAAGTAATCCACAAATACTGTCTGAGATGTCCCTCCTTACAAAGCCCTTGCTTCCTGAAACTTCATCCATCTGCCTCCTTATCTGGCTATTTTGAATCAGCGGCAGATCAGAGTGACCAGTAAGTCTTGAAGTTTAAATACACACACACACACACACACACACACACACACACACTCGCAGGCTCCCGCACATGCAACACATGTTTCAAGGTAATAGTAATTTTGTTTTAAAAAGTGGTGTCAGACCCAAAGTGAAACAGATGCATTTGAAGTCTCAGTGGCTATGGTGTTGATCAGAGTTCAAAGGGAGCTGCTTTTCTGCAGAATGAGTGAATCATCGAGAATGCAGTGGGCTGTGACAGAGTCAGCTTCAGGATTTAGAACCCAGTGGGCACTGCACATGTGGAATTTCTTTGGCAAAGGGCATGAATACAAGGAGGACTTTATCCAGTAGAAACAGACCAAGTTTCTCCCATGAGAATCTAGTCTGGCCATAGTGTCTGCATGGCCCCAGGCCTGTGCAATATCTGGATTCTACACACACACACACACACACACTCACACCTATCCTTGTGAGTGTCCAGCCCCCTGGGATGAAATACTAAGACTCTACAATCCTATATCAATTCAAAATTAGGATACCATTTTAATTTTTTTTTTTTTTGCTGGACATAATTTCTTGAACTTGACTTATGTTGAGTATCAGACACAGCTGTAGTTTTAATAGTTACAGATTCCTTGGGAAGGTGATATAAAAATCATAGAAAGGAAAAGCTCTTGGTTCTGAATAGTATAGAAGAAATGTCCCATAAATGACATTTTCTTAGAAGACAGATTTCTAGAATGCTCCAAATAATCTTCCTGGAATAGCTAGTACAAAAGCTGGAAATTAAGGGGACAGATATCCTTTTGTAGGTTTGTAAAGAGGTCATCACAGGGACCATCCCTGACTTTGTTCTTTCATGCTAGCATCCAAATTCTATTGGTTTGACCAAACACAAAATATGCATAGAATATAACTACGTCTCTCTCCCTCTTTCACTACCCTCTTGTCCAAATACCTATCACCTCCCACCTGGATCACTGCTGTTGCCTTTTCTTTAGCTTCTCCACTTTGGGGTTTGCCCTTATGTATAATTATTCATGAGATAGTCAGGAATGTTCAATTAAAAGTTAAATGAGAATCAAAACCACAATGAGTTATGGTGAGTATTCAAGTGATAAGATATGTTGGAGAGACTGTGGAGAGAAGGGAACACTTGCCTATTGTTGTGGGAACGTAAAGTGGTGCAGGCACCACAGAAAGCAATATGGAGACTCCTTAAAATTAAAAATGGAACATCCATAAAACTGTTTTCCCACTTTTGGGAGTTATCCAGAGGATATGAAAATACTACCTCAAAGAGCTATATTCACCCAATGTTTATTATGGACTCATAATAACCAAAAGCTGTGAACAACCTATGGTGTATCAATAGATGATTGCCTAAAGATGTGATATATACACCTAATGGAATATGATTCAGTTATTTTAAAAATGCAACCAATAAAATACAGTGTACTTCAATAAAAAATTAACAGTACAACACCTAAGTCAGAACACGTCATTACTCTGACTTTCCACCTCACTCCTCACAGTGCCCTATAAGGCTCTAACAACCTGGCCTTCCATCAATTCTCTGACTTCATCTACTACTACTTTCCTCCAATCCCCCATTCACTCTGGTTCGGTAGCACTAAAACTCTTGATAGTTTCCAAACATAGCTACCATGCTCATGATCACCCTTATCTATTTCTGGGTATCTCTTAAATGGCATCTTTTCAGGGAGGCCACCCCTGATCCACTCTTTGACATCACAAGGCCTCTTCCCAAAATCCTTCGACACATGTCTCATTGTTATCTTTATTTGTAACTTTTATCATCATCTGATACCATTGATATATTACTTGTTAAGATTAAGTGTCTATTGACTAAAATGTAAGTTGAAAAAAGAGAGGGTTTCGTCCATAAAATACATAGAGGAAAACCTGGGCAAAACCTTCATGAGTTACAATTCAGAAATCCATTTTTGGACACACCTATACCATATGGTAAAAAAATGAAGAAAAACATAAACAGCTGGGACTACATCAATTTAAAAGCTTCTGTATAGCAAAAGAGACAACAGAAGAAACAAAAAGAATCTCAACCAAGTGAGAAAAAATATTTGCCCTTCATAGAAGTGATAAGGGTCTGATAACAAAGATACACAAAGAACTCACACAGCTTGACAAAAACAAAGCAAAAAAAAAAACACTTAAAAACTGGGGAGAAGATCTAAAAAGACACTTCTCTAAAGAGGAAGTACAAATGGCTAACAGGCACATGAAAAACTGCTCAACATCACTAGCAATCGGGAATTGCAAATAAAAACCACAATGAGATACCACATTACACCAATAAGAATGGCCCACATCCAAAGAACGGGCAACAACAAGTGCTGGCAAGGATGTGGAGAGAAAGGAACACTCTTATACTGCTGGTGGGAATGTAAATTGGTTCAACCACAATGGAAAGCTGTTGGAGGACCCTCAAGTTAATGAAAATGGAACTACTATTTGACTCAGCAATCGCTCTTCTGGGAATCTACCCAAAGGAGACCCCAAAGGCACACCTGTGCTCGGATGTTTATTGCAGCACTATTTATAATTGTAAGGACATGGAAACAACCCAAATACCCCAAGACAGATGACTGGATGAAAAAGATGTGGTATATATACACAATGGAGTATTATGCATCAATTAAAAATGACAAATTTGATGAACTTTTTGGTAGCATGGATATATCTAGAAGAAATCATATTGCAGAAACAAGTCAGAAGGAAAAAGACAGAAACCGGATGGTTTCACTAATATATGGACAACCAAACAAAAGTACACAACTGGGGGAGGGGACCAACTGTAGTGGCCTGGGAGGGGAGGTGGTGGGTGACCCTCAGGGATCACAAGGGTGTGAAATATATATATATATTTTTTAAAAAAATAATAACTAATGTGTAACTTTTAAAAAAAGAGGATTTTGTCTATTTTCTTTCTGCTTATCATGTAATCTACCCAGGCACATAGTTGGTACTCGATTACTAGGGTAGCTGGGAAAAGATATTGTCAGGGCAGAATACTGGTGTGATAAAGCTACAACATTGTTGTAAACAAAATAAAATAAAAGCAGTATGTGTTGTGGAAAACTCACCTAGCAGAACTGCCAGTACCTTGGGAGGCAGAAACTGAGCTGAAAAGGTGAGAATGAGGATACTGTATCTTCCAGATTTAGGAGATGTTCTTTCATCCAGCCCATCTCTGCCAAAGTTACCAACAATTAACTTCCTCCTTTAATGTTTTTTTTAAAAAAAAACCAGCTATTTTTTATTAGGAGGAACAATTTTTCATTTATCCGAAGTCTTACACAGATCATATTCTGGTTTGGATCATCCCGTGAAGATAAATGAAAATAAAAGTCACCTTGAAGCACATGTTTTACACTTCTTCCTTGCAGGAACTAAAAAATGTCTTAATTTTCAGAGAGGATGGATCATGAGGTAGACAAATAGACAAACCACTGTTCTATGTCTTTTACAAAAGTTTTTTTCTCCAAATTCAGCATGCTCCCCAAGAGAGCTGTTTTGGAAACAACAATATCTTTGGACTTGGATATAAAGGTGTGTAGGATGGAGCAGGGGCCAAGCAAGCAGAGAGAGAGAGAACTCAAGCAGGTTTTAAGAATGGAGTGTACTCTGTAGAGAGCTAAGAAATTAGCTCCTATGACAAGGCCAGTCTGCTACAAACCCATGAGGCTCTTGCATCAGCCAGGTATGCTGCATCCTGATTGGCTCTTGCATTAGCAAAGTATTGGACCCGAAACAGAGCAGGTAAGGGGCACTCAAAGAAGTGTATGCCCCTAGGAGACCATATTTGGTTACAAACTAGACCATTGGGCAATTAGTATTTGTGGCAAGCATTTGATTGGAGAAGACCATCCTGGAATGTCTATGCCTAAGGTATATGAACTCGAGACAAAGCAGCAATAAACGAGACTTGATCAGAAACCTGTCTTGTCTCCATTTCTCGTGTCTCCTGTCCCATCCCCATTCCCACTCCTTCCTCCA
>PVHY01010912.1:0-25426 GCA_004024945.1 Uropsilus gracilis
TATTGAGGTGTTATTTGCCTTGCTTTGTATAAATAAAACTCTTGGGAGCCAAAAACAGCAAAGTTGCTGAGTACAGGTTGAGTATTTGAAGTTCAAAGCGTACTCATCAACCAAGGAGACTCTTGAGATAGTACAAGTCGTGGAACAGGTTGAGTGCAACCAGGTATTGGGTCACTTGCTAGTCTCAAGGAAATGTTAGTGAAACAGTACATTATCACATGGGGCCCTACTCAGCAGCATATACAAAGATTTAGCTAAAGAAATGGGACCCTCAAGTTGCAAAGAATTGATGTGCCATTTCCTAGATTACCTGCTTGTTTTAATTCTAAGTACTGTGGTCCCAGAAAATATAGTTATCTATAAAAATGGCAAAATCTTACTCTTGTTTGGTGTTTCAAGAACTTGGTTTGGCAAGCATCAGGTCGTAGGTCCTGAAATATAATCAGAGATGTGGGTTGTACCTCATTTGCAGTAGATAAGCCTGAGCAGAAATGTGGGTTGAACTCCACCTGGAGCTAGCGTCCTACCAACTATTGCCAACAAAGATTGTAAGACCTAAAATCACAATGGTTGAAATCATGCAAATGACAGGTATCTAGAGACTCTACACTTTCAAGGGAAAGGACCAATTTCATCCTTTCTTAAAAGGATCTAGCCATCTACAGATACAAAAGCATTGAAAGTAGACTCATTATACTCAGATATCTGTAACTGGTATATATAAAGGAAAAGAGAAGAAACGATTTCAAACAGTAAATTCCCAAACTCCAAAATTTGCCTGTTTCCCTCATGGGCAAAAACCCACCAAACAGGCTTGATTCAAAGCAGGGTAGCTGAGATCCCCAAATTTGCTGTGATTTTAAATCACCTCCTGGCAGGAAATCATTAAAAAAGAAGTAGTCAGGTGCCAGAAAGCTGGGACAGGAGTGATATGAAGTTCAAAATATACCATTTAATCCACAATGAGATCAAGATAGCAGCTTCCTTCCCTATATGGTCTTTGACAAAATGTTAAAGCTGCCAGGAATGAGATCAAGATAGCAGCTTCCTTCCCTATATGGTCTTTGACAAAATGTTAAAGCTGCCAGGACCAAAGACCAAGGATAGCCTCCTCAAGTGTGTTTCACCTTCACATCTCTCTTTTCTACTTCACTCTACCTTTGTCAGTTATCTGCTTCACCCCTTTTTCCTTCTCAGCTGGCTCCCATTCAGGAAGTCTGGTTGATAGCACATGGTGGTTATAATACAAGGTAATTGCGTGTCCATGGAAGGTGGGGAAAATAGCACTCATTCCCAGGGAACACTGTTATGCTCCTTCTCTTTTTCACAGATACATTTTGCAATATGACCACTATAAGGAACATTCCAATTAAATAAAGTCATTTGAGAAAGGAAAGGGGGGAGTGGACCAGTAGCCTTTGGGGGAGGATTATTAACACACCAGTGGTAGACATGGGTGTGATACCATATATATAATACCCCTTAAAACATATACAGTGTTGTAAGCCAATATTACCTCAATAAAGATATTTTTATTTTAAAAAATAAGTCAACTTGAAAATATTTTCAAACCAAAGAAAATGTGATATGTATTTTAACTGAGATAAGAAACTTTCAAACTTTTCAATAATGATAATTACTCTATTTTAACCTATGGTATACAATAAAAATGTCACTGAAAATTAAAAAAATTTAAAAAAAAGAAACTTTCAAAGGCTTACACTGAATGTTTCTGCAATAGGCTAATGAAAAAAATGTAATTATATAATAAGTATCTGAAATGAATGAGAATAAGACTGACATAACTCCGATTGTCCTCTTTTCTCTTTTATTTGAGTACTCATTCTAGTAATTCTCTACCTCAACTGTCTTTCCACTCTGAAACTAGTGATGTACAACATTGGAGGATCCCGGTAGGTGGCCTTCCCAGGGCTGATGAGGCTCAGAGGACTTTTCTGATAAAATGCTCTAGGAAACTAAAATCAAAATTAATGAAAACTCTGGTCCAGATCTTTTCAGGAACTTTGAGCCCCACTCCAGGAATGCTTTCTTTTGCTGTGAGTCTAGGTCTAGGGAAGACGATATATTTTGAACCTACTCGAAGATAGCTCCTGGTCCAGAGAGTTGTTTGATACAGCTAAGAGTACTTACTGTTTGTCCTACATGATACTGACAAGATATTTTGAAAGGACTTTTTACTTACTGAGCCATTTTACAAAATTTGACCAAAATGAAAACTGATAATCACATCTAAGGAACTTTGGGAGGCCTTCTTCTCTAAGCTAAATGTGCTCAGAGAGGAAAGAAAATATATGTGGATGGGCGTGTTACTTCTTTCATATCATCCAAGTCACAAACTAATTCTTTGAGGACTTAACAGCCTATACATCCTTATAATACCAGAAAATACAACCCTAGTAGCAGTTCAAAGTTCACCTCTTTACCATCCCTAGAACTTGACCTATTCAACTGAAGATGTTTTAGCAATTATAAAAATTCTGACCTTAGGAAACATTTTAAAGTCCTTCTTTGACAAACTTGCATTCTTTCCATGTAAATGTTCTACTTAGTATTCTCCAGAAACTACTATCAGGACTGTATCTTCAAATTGCAAATATCAAGGAGATAATTCTTAACAGAAGGAAATAGAAAAGAAAGAAAACTGTAGATATTCCCTTGCCCAAGATCTAGCTCTTAGCTACCATATGTCTAGGACAAATGTAAATCATGAAAGTCTCAACAAATATTAGTAAAAAACTTTAGCCATCTAAATAGATAAACACAGTTTATTTCAAATTCTTTGACTAGTAAGTTTTAATTGTACTCCCTCTCATGGCTATATTGTTTTTAAAATGTATTGACTTATATTGAATTCTTTCATAATAACAGCACATCCCTCCAAGACTTTTGAACATTTGAAGTTTGGAATGCAGTTGCTGAGAATGGTCTTCATTCTTATCACAGTATCACGGCAAAAAGCTGTTGTGCAAAGAACCATGTCAACTATTTTGAATCTCTGTCTGCTAGATTACAGTTTTCCATTTCTTTGAGATTAGTTACTGAAAATTACCATATTCTCTTTATGATACATGCATTGAAATTTGCTAAATAGGGTTTTCCCCTGAATGCACTTTTAATGTATTTAACAGCATTTTCATTTTTTGTCCATTTTTTCTTGCTATAATTCAAATCAACAATTTGGTAATTGGGTGTTTTCATTTTCTTCCCCCATAGGTGATATGAAGGCTTAGTTTTTGGTCATTACTTATCACATTACCAAGGATGTTTAGGTTACTGTTGGCAACCCAGGCATCAGAGGCACAGCTGCTAAACATACGAGAGTTTTATTCCCATGTCAGTGAGGGAAGCCTGGGTAGGAAGAAGTTTTCCACTGTGTATCAAGGTGGAAACCTGGCCTGCATGCATACTAAATTGCCCCCCTTCCTCCTCAGAAAGTTGGGCCTGACTCTTGAATGTAACTACTACTTGAGATGCCTGTATCTGTACATTGAGAGGCTAGGCCCAGGTAGCTATAGTCACATCTGCCTCTGCACAAATATCCCAGGCTCAGTTACCCACTGAGTCTAGCACATGGGCCTTTAAGCTTCCTCTCCCATCACCAGAGATACTAATGTCAATAACCCAGCTATCTCTACTGTCCCAGCTCCACCATGTCTGCCATTCTTGATCCACCTGCTTTTAGTCACACAGATGTGTAGAAATCTCCAGCATCTTGCCATAATGAACAGAGGAAGTCTTATTGATCTATTACTTGTAGGTTAAGGGGAGAAATAAAGGGAAAACTTCATTTTATCAAGAATGCTGAGATCACTTTTTCTATGGTTATATTTTAAAACAAAATCTGTAAGATCTCTGTCTGCCTATATATTTATGTGTCAATGAATGTAAATTACAGATTGCGATCATTTTCTATCACTAAATGGTATTACCAAGAATAATACTAGATGGTATATATATATAATTATAATAGATGGTATATACCATCTAGTATATATATAATTATATATACATGCAGGTATATAGGTGCAATCAATGAAACAAATTATTTTAAAAACAGGCATGTTTTCACAGTTGCAATCATTAAATGCAACATCAATATAACATTTTTATTCTACCTAAGTTTATTAACAAATAAGTTCATATTATCTACTATAATATCTATCAGCAAGAAAATAAAGCTTGGGGTAATATCTAGCTAATGTCTAATAAAGCTTTTCTGGATAATTTAGACATTCTTATTAAGAATGAATAAGTTAAATAGATGTTGGTAAAATACAAGTTTACAAATGAACTTTTCAACAACTGTGCTTTTTGGTACATGTACTTTAAAATGGTTTCTGAAATTAATTTGTTGTTTAATGTTTTGTTATATTAAGTGAAATGATGAGTTAATTGAAAATCATTAAGTATCTAGGTTCTTTTTCAAACAAAACAAAATACTGAAGCATTATTGTTTAAAATAGGTTTGTCTACACTTTCAGAGAAAATAAAAGTATTGGGTATGTTAAAAATACTGAATATTTTTTATGCTAGATTGAAAGATTTATTCTGAGAAAAAATATTCCTTCTATTAATGATAAAATATATTTATAAATCAGCCAATCCACCTGCATAAGAGAGGATACATAATCGTTTGTTTTTTCTATATATTTAGTTTTAAAGGCTTAAGAATTCTAATTACTATATGTAATTAAAGCAGTACAATAGTAAGAAAAACATCTCTATATGCAAGGAAAGTAGAATCTATGTTTTAGGAAAGAAGAGGAATGAAGACGCAAATTGTAGGGAACTAATTTTGTTCTAAAGTAAGGATGATTATTTCAAGATGGGAATGAGAAAAAGCTTAGGACAAAATCTGAATGTAAAAACCAAAATCATAGAAAGTTTGTGGAAAAGGACTCTTGCAAAAAACATATGTGTGTGTGCATGTATATATGTAGTTAACATAAGTAATGAGTGAATAAATTTGTCATAAGGGTTTTTAGTTTAGTCTTATTGTCTAGTGTTCTTATATAAAACTAAACCTAAAAAGACCAGACTTTCTTGAACTTTGGACTGGTTTTGATAGTAGATTATGCAAGGATTTTCTTTACCTACTAAGTAGAAAACAAAGATTCTGCATCTTCTCTAAATAATTTTCTGTACTTTGTTATCTTTATAACTGAGTCTTCTCTATTTCAAACTAAGTTTATAAAAACGCATCTTTCTATATTTGCTAGAAAGTCTAATTTTTATTAGAGTTAGGTGAATCAGTTTTTGTTGTTTTTTGTTTGTTTGTTACAGGACCTGTGATCCTCTCTAACCAAGTATTTTAAAACCTTTTGATATTTTAAATAAACTTTCCAAAATCAAGTTCTAAATGAGGACTTTTTGACCTATGAGATTTTGGAGAGATCAGTTGGAACATCTCTAGCATTTTGTTCTCTCTAAGAAGAAAGATATTTACTAATTGTATTAATTTGATATGTTGAATTACATGGAAATGTACTGCCAAATAAAAATAGTACTGAAACAATACTCAACATTCTTTATGGTGTTATATATAGATATATATTGTGTTTCAGAAATTGTATGAAAATCCTAAGAATTTAATAAGTTCTGCTATAGTATGAATAATTATGAATCTAGTTATCTCTCAATGCTGTATGCTATAGAAATGATCAATTTTCCTTTTTAGTAGTACACTCACATCACATCTTTAGCCATAGCCATTTCTGAAAGTTTCCTAGAACTTAATACTTCACTTTCCATTGTTTATTTACAGAATTTATTACTTTATTCTAATGGTTTTAGATTCTTCAACTAAATAGAAATATAAGTTTCTGATAACTAGAGGATCATAAAGCGGGACTGGTTATGAATTTCCACAGCTATGGGAATGTAAAGTGGTGTGGCCATTTTTGAAAGTGATCTGATTTGACCTTAAAAAAAAAACAAAACTAAAACTAAAAAATAGAAACAATGTATAACCCAGCAAGCTCACTTTGGGGCATTTATTCAAGGAACATGAAACTGTCAACTTAAAAAAATTATGTGTTCTACAAAATTATATGCTCTATAGTGTAGAGTGCCTATCAACATTGCTACATTATTTGCAATAGTTATCTAAACCTAAGTACTCACTGAAAGAGAACTGGATAGGATAGAGAAGATGTGATGTATTCAGACAGTGGGAAACTATTTTGCCACAAGGAAAGGTGAAATATTGCCATTTACAGCAAAATGGAGGTAGTTTGAGATAATTATGTGTAGAAAAGCAAATCAGAATGACAAAGACAAATATTGGATGTTCACTTTGCAGATGACAAATCAAACGTCCTATAAAAACTGTGAACTCTAATAAATTAAGTGGGGCTTCTGAAATTAAGAGGGAGAAGAGTCATAGGGGTCTAAGAGATGGTGATAGAGAAAATAATTTCCAGATTCAACAAAAAATCTAGATTCAAGCAGGACAAGAATTAATTACAAAGAGCCAAATGAACTGATGGGGATTATTAAAATTTTTATGACCTTTTGTTTGAAATATTGTCACTTCCTTAACACTTTATTTTTTCAGATTTAAGGAAGCTTTTATTATTCAGATATATCTTACAGCAGTTTGGTAAAGTATACCTTTGTAAGCAAAGATGAAACATTCATTTTTTCTCCTTACTCGATCCCTTCAGAATTTGGAAAGTCTTGCATATACTTTTGGCCACATAGTTAGTTATTTTCATAAATTTAATAAGATTCTGTTTTCCCTTTAACAGAACACAGTTGGAAACATTGACTATATTACCAAGGTTTTGGCTGAATGTTATATTTGAAATATAAATTCACCCAAATTATAGACATTGTAGGTCAAGCGTAAGCTAAAGTTAGTCTTTAGCTTGGCTTCCATGCCTTGAAAGGGTTTTAAGAAGACAATTTGAAATTTCTAATTAAAAGTTCCTGCTGAGATGCAGTCTCAAAAGGAGTTTCACTTATGTGAATAATATCTTTCTTATTTTCTTTCCTTTAATCTGACATTGACCCAGAAAGATAATACCATCATCATATTTCCCAGGCCATCGTGAAAGAGTAACCTATGAGATTCCCTGGGGGCCCACATCCCTATCCCTGGTTAACAACCCCATATCCTGGGAAATTTGTGTCCAGGTTCTGTATGAAGAAAGGGATTCAAAGCAAGGGTGACCAGAATAAAACTAGTCAAAAGACCACAAGATTTTACTAGTTTCCAAAGCCATCACCTCTCAATTATTGAAAATCTTGCAGACTCTGCTAATAAAACAATAGCTACCGAGAAATGTTCCTTAGACGATGACTGAAAGTTGTTACAGCTCTTTATTACCTTTTAGCTGAAAATGGAATGCCTGTGCTTTGGTCAACATGGCTGGTTCCACCTGGATTAGTGCGTTAGGGAAAGCTGAGGCTCAGCTACATATGCCTAGTAAACAAGAAAATTATTCCATCAACAGGGTCTTGCTTTGATTTGTTTTTGATTGGTTTGTGTCTTGTAGACCATAGCTCCAAAGTAGACGCCAAACACTGCATAATATCCCTTTAATAATAATCATAATAATCTCCCTGGTGTGCTGTGTTCTCTCAAGAGGTTTTAAATGCATGTCTGTTGCTAACCACAAAGTAAATGATCCCCTAAGACTGGAAAATCAAAAAAGGCATGAAGAAGACAAATGATTAAAAATTTGAATGTAACCTGTGAACTGTGATTAACGCAGTATTTGGCAAAAGATAGTAAGACCTGTCAATGCCAGATGGGGGATCAGTAAAAGCTGCAAGAACTACAGGCAGATGGCTGAGAATGTTGTCAATGTCTCAATTTTTTTATCATATTTCTCAGTTAAACTTAGTCTGATAAAAATGGGGCAACTGTTTAAAAAGAAACAACAGGCCTCAAATAAAGTCACATATGAACTAAACACCATGTCAGCAAACCGAGACTCAAACTAAACAAAAGTACAGTTTTGACATATCCCAGAAACCAAAAATTTTAACCTTTTAAATTGCAATTTCCTGGTCAAAACTAATGAGGTAATCTGCCTGATAGACACCTTCCTTCGCAAGAAGATGACCTGAACAATTCTCACTCCTTTTTGTCTGCAACCTATCAAAACTTTCCATTTTGTGCAGCTCTTCAGAGCTCCTCCTACTTGCTAGAAGGGATGCAGCCTGATTTAAGAATTGTTTAATCCAGTTAATTAAATTCTTAAATTTCCTCAGTTGAATTTTGTTTTTAACAGAGGGAACACAATTAGATCTATAATAGTTACTTTATATCCTGTAAGAAAATAAAATAAAGAGTAGTAAGGATGGTAAATAATGAATTTATATAACATTTAAGCTGATTTTTTAATGTCATTTTTTATGTTTAAATAAATATAGGTTCTTTCTAATTATTTAAGATCTCTTCTCTTTTCTCTCTTCCAAATCTCTTTTAATGAAGCCAGCAGCAGAAATAGGTAGTTTAGACATATGCATAGTAGGGGCATGTGTTTATTTTCCCATATCTTGGAGGAAAGGGTGATATGTATTATTTAGCAACACTATTTTAAAAGTAGAAACTCCTCACAGCATTTCCCAGGAGCTAGCGTTCAAAAGCATCCACTGAGGACACATGGTAGGGCAAACGGCACAGAAGCTTGAGAGGGGTGCAGATTTTTTTTCCACAGCCAGGAGAGGCTACTGTACCCCTGCCTTGCTAGGAACGTTGGCCAGTGACAAGCAGAAATGAGAAAAAAGAGGGGGTGGCAGCAGTCTTTGGCAGTTCTTTTATCTTTTCATCACAAATGTCCAGTATGATCCAGCTGGTGCCACTGCCAGCAGGGCCAGAGATTTAAAGGACCTTCACCATGGGGAGCAGAGAATACACCTCTGTCCTGGTGAGGGAGAGGAGGAATGGGGGGGAGGGGCAGTGCAGTGAATGAAGGGGTTTTTCAGCTCTTGATGGCCTCCCATGGATCACAACTGAAGCATCATAAGTGGCTTAAACATGCTGAGGAGGCTGCAGAACCTGAGCACCAACAGGGTTTAGAGGTTTAGGTTCACACCTGTTTTAAAACTTGTGTTCATTAACTTTGAATCACAGGGAACTTCTGGAGCAGAAGTTCTGGTCAAAGGTGCTTTTGCAAGAAAACTTGGTCAAAATCCTGCTGCAGGAGTTTGCATTTGTAATCTACAGCTACTTTAGTACAGTTCTGCAGAGCTGAAGCCTGCACATATTGACCAAAGAATAGATACTGCTGGTTAGGCATATAGAGGTACTGCTAGATTAAGGGACCATCAGCTGATGCAAAACAGGTTCAGAGTTTGGGGTCTCCATGTACTCTACACCCTTAACATAGGGAAATTTGATCCTCAAATTCTTGTCATTTTCATTAGTGAGAAATGTTCACAAAAAAATAAGAAATAAAAGATATATGGTTATTTTTATAACCACTCAAGAAAATTGTAATAGCTAAAATTATAAAAAATCTATCAGTGCAATTTTTGAATTAACAAATATAATACTAAGTTTCTTGTGAAGATGAGGGTGGATTTTGATTCTAATCATACACTCTCAAATATCCATATACTATCAAGGCAAGTTGTAGGCAGTTTGTTACCTCGGGGACTGACTGCTAAGTGCAGTTGGTACAAATTACATTTGAAGACAAAATTTGGCTCTCTGATTACCACTGCAATAGGAAGGAAGCCCTGTGGATTAGTCTTGAGCATACAATCCCTTTTTGCGCTGCTTGCTGTGTAACTTGAAGGTTACTCCACAGAGCAGAGTCCAGTATGTTGCTGGCAAGGAGAGCACACCCTTTCAGATCCATTCTTCTTACCAGGCCCTCACAGGAGCACAGAGGGAAAAAATGCTTCTATTAATGATGGCCTGGCAAACAGCAAAGAGAGTCAATAGCTCTTTGCTTCCTGCCCATGGAAAACTGAGTTAGAGGAAGTCGAGACTTTAAAAAGGCCGTTGGATAGGCATGAAAAAGAACAAAGGAATGTAGTGTCCAAGATACTGAGAAGGGTTAGCCTCCAGAGTCAAGTACTCTTAAAATCTGGGTAGATAAGGACTGAAAGCTTTTCCCCAAATGGATTGTGGGAGAATTCAGTGAAAAGCAAGTTTAGTCAAGTGGTAGGAACTCAGCACAAATTGCCATGGTAACAGAATGAGAGTAGGAAATGGGCACAGAAGAGGTACAACTCATGTATAACTTTGATTGCCACTCCTGGATTATTGTTTTGCTTTGTTTTGGTAAAATGGGTAGATATTAAATCTACCCCATAATATGGTGAGGAGGATTCAAAGAAATAATATGGAAGCTTTCTGAAAATCATAAAGCACCAGAAATTTATACGGACATCTACCTATTGTTAAAGCAGCACTAATGAAAGTCTGTGATCTAGTTCTGTTTGTTTTAAGATATGAACCAAGGTAAGAGTTGGAATAAGCCAACATTTCTTGACTCTCACTGGTGCTTAGAGGCAATAGAGGTAAGTGCTCTAGAATGCTATATGGAAAGAAAAGAAAATCACCCCCCAAGAGCTGTCTCTATTAAACTGATTTACTCTTGGAAATCGCAAGGTCTTTTAAGAAATTATTGGTAGTGGTTTGGTTTAGCAAAATGCTGGAAAAAATCCAAAGATATTATGGATAGTTCCCTGAAATTTTCAGAGAATAGTAATTGTGGGGAGACTGGGAGTATATATACAGGTTGGAATTAGCCTTTGCTGGGCCTGAAATTCTAATGGAAGCAGATCCTTGGAAGGACACACCAGTAAACCCGGCTCCACCATCTCAAGTCGAGATGAGATTTACTTTGATGTGCAGTTAAAGAAAAAAATGTTTCAGAAGAAAGTATTCCTTGAAGCCGGGCATGGTGGCACATGCCTGTAGGTGGCAGCCTAGGAAGCCACGGCTGGGGCCAGGGATTGCGGTTCAAGTGCCGCCAGGGGCACATAGAGAGACCTAGTCCCAAAAAACAGCTGGGCATGGTGGCGTGCGCCTGTAATCACAGCTACCTGGAAAGCTGAGGCTGGGGATGGCTTGAGTCCGTGGTATCCCGGGCAACATGACCCTGCAGTTCCACGGGTAAAAACAGCAAGACCTATTCTCAAAAAAAAAAAAAAAAGAAAAGAAAAGAAAAGAAAAAAGAAAGTGTTCCTTGATTAAAAAGAAAACCAAAACTTGGCTTCCTTTTCCTCCTTGTTTCCATGGTAAAGCAATCAAACTGGTTAATAGGCTTGTGTAACTATGTGTAATGATAATTCTCTACTCTTAAATCCTAGAACTGGATTTAGATTTGCAATCAAATCATTTCATTTTGCCCTCAGAGCTGTGATTACCTATATAGATAATTTTGACAGGTAGTTTATCTTAAAACATCAAATATGTTTTCAGTATAAATGGAGACATTATTTTAAATGGCTCTTCTCACCTTCTAAATACCCACGTCAAAGTAAAAGTTGCACCAGACAGAGTTAAATAAGCAAGAAAGACTTTATTCCATGCCATTGTATTAGGGGGAAAATGTAAGAAATAACTTCAAACTCAAATTCAGTGAAGCAAGATGGTACCCCTCAGGAGATATTTTTTTTTTTAATATTTGGGGTGAACTTATAAAAACATACTGCAGAAACTTAGAAGTTGTAGACCATCTGTTTTTGCTAACTGAATTTACCCAAAGGGAAAATTACTATATATTTATGAGAGGAGGCAGTTTTGCAATTTGGAGCAAAGTGTACATTGAGGTTCGGCTCCTACCGTCCTCCCACAGGAAGGTTCCATCTACTTTGATTTTTTGATATTTGAAAGAAATAATTCCCAGGTCATTGAGTCTTAAAACTGGCAAGACTTTTTGTAAAGGGACATATACATCTCAAAGGGTCAGGGGAAAAATGACAAACCTGAGATAAACATTTCTGATTAATGAAATTGTTCACCAGGATTATGAATACCCTCTACCTACCTCTCCCCCCAAAAAATCAGTAGTTGATTTTAAGAGCTAATGATTCTGAATATATTCAAGGCATTGTGTATTAGATAGTGTAAATATCTTTCCTTTTTGAAGGGATTTATAACAGCTAATCCTGTAAGTGCTAAAACAGTAATAGGTAGACTAATCCTTTCCAGACTGGCTCATAGAACATTGCTAATACCTATTTCTCTTTTTGTTAACTCCTTTTCAGAATTTACTATAAAAGCTTTGCTAAGACTAACTTTCAACAATGATGAGATTATTGTACAATTTGTTTATTTTTAATTAAAAATGTTTCATTGTATTCTTTCAAGGTTTTCTCCTTCCTTCCTTCCTTCCTTCCTTTCTTCCTTCCTTCCTTCCTTCCTTCCTTCCTTCCTTCCTTTCTTCTTTTCCTTCCTCCCTCCCTCCATCCCTTCCTCCCTTCCATTCTTCCTTTCTTCTTTCTTTCCTTGTGCATTTGAAATACAACTATATTCCTATGTCCACTTTCTACACCAGGTAGGATTATAGTATAATGTCTCAGCAATTGTTACAAATTCACACTCCAGGATTCCAAGTATATGCTTGAGGAACAGGTTTCTTTTCTTCTTTGTTATTTCCAAAACAGACCTAATATAGACTCAGTACCCACCATGAATGAGTTGTTTCTACCATTGAATTACTGAATCTTAGAATTGGATCTAGTCTAATATCCCACTTAATTCAGCCATTCACTAATTAGCATAATTTTGAACCCTAGATGGATGATCAAATAGCTTTGGCTTAGTCCATCCATAATAGCAGAGGTAGTGACAAGTTAGAAAGATAAACTAGTTAAAGTATGTTTAGTGGTTGATAGATGACTTTCACTCTGTATCCACAGAAAGAAAATTCTTTTTTCTGTTCAAACAAATCTTCCTCTCTATAAGATTATATATTTAATAAATAGTTAGAGCAATACTGTTTAAAGTATTTGAAGAGTCATAATATCTGGGCTAGATCAAGGTTGTGAGTTAAGAGCACACCCTACTCCGTCTTATCCCACTTTAGAACACTAGAAGCAGTTTTACCTAACTCTTCCTGTGATCTCTTCCTTCCTCCTATGCTAATTTTGCTAAGAGACATTTCCATAAGATAATGCTGTCTCTTGCTAGATAATGGTACATTCTGCCCTCTGTCCCCATGTGTCACATCCTAAAGGATCCTGCATTTCCCCCCTATTTGTTTACTATATTGTATCCTTACTTTCACAAAGCATATATGGTCCCAAGGAGCATAATGAAATCACTGTTAGTCTCACGCTTGCTCTCAGACCAGTCTCTTAACTATTCCACTCTCTCCAGTGTTTCTCCTTCTTCAATCCTGTGCTCAACAAAAGCATTGCATGTGCCAGGTATGGTGGCACATGCTTGTAATCCCAGCTACTTGGGAGGCTGAGGCTAGGGATCACTTGAGTCCACGGGTTCGTGACTACCCCGGACAGCATAGTGAGATCTAGTCTCTGAAAAAAAAAAAAAGAGAGAGAGAGAGAAAGTATTATTTGTACCTATGAACAAAGCAGAAACAGCCTTATTCTCAGGGGAATTAAATAATTACATACTAAAGACACAAATCAGACCAACAGATAATAAAGTGAGAGCATCTCTTTCTTTCTCTGGATTCTGTGCTTCACTAATAATATATAAGTCTGTATTATCTTTGTGTGTGTGTGTGTGTGTAGTAACTATGGCTTAGTACTAAGCTGTCATCAACTAATCTTTGCCACAGAAACTCCTACTTGATCAACTCCTCTCTCCTGTAGACACAGTTGTTTCTGTTTCAGTGCTTTGCATTTAATTTTGCTATTGTTTATCTTTGATAGATTTAACGTAATTCTTCCAGACTGGAAACAATTTTTGAAGCCTTATACTTTCATCTATCACATATCTATAATTTCAATCTCCACATCATTCATAAATTTAGTTCCTATGTTACTGGGTCTATGAAATGGGTATATGTGAAATAGGCACATCTGAAATGCAAAAACATTTCAAAGCCAGTCTAAATTATTCTAGAAATATAATTTGTCCATATTAAAGAGAAGTTATTCTACTGTGGGTGATTTCCTCCTGTGTTTCCTAAATTATCCGATTAAGCATAAAATATTTTTATAATTAGGGGGAAAGATATGAGAATATATAATACATTATTTTTCCATATCACATTATTTTTTAAAAAGGCACGTCTTCTACATCTTCACCAAAAAAGTTGATGTGTGTTTAAGAATAGAAACAATGATAAAGCCTTTCTTAGACAGAGATATTGTATTATATCAATAGAAATTCTATCTATATATAGAAACATTCTATTAGAGATTTTTCCCTAGGATGATACAGGGTTGTTAATTCATTATGAGGGTTGTTAATTTAAATTCAATTCTTCCTTGACAATAGAAACATATTAATAATTGTAGTTACATAGTGTGGTAGCAATATAATGGTCTAAATGGAAGCTGACCTTTGATTCCATGTCATCTTTTATGGTCACAAAAGAGAGTTTAGTGAAACTTACTTTACAGTTTAAAAGTAACCTCAAGCATTCATAGAAATAGTGGTTAACTATTAGAACTATGTTCTTTTCTTCTATAAAATGTGCTTTAAAAACTAAAGAATTATCATTAAAACTTTGCACTTGGCATAAAAGAAATGTTCACAGGACCAAGAATGCATTTCTGAGTGTGGAAAAATTTGCCTTTGAGAAAAATTTAGAGAAAAAACACACATTTTGCTGCATACAACTGGAGAATTAAGCCTTTATTCAGAAAAAAAAATGGCTACATAGTACAATTATTTTGATATACTACACACATAGAAACTTTGACCTTGAGAAATTCAGTTCAATTTGATTTTTTATTATCTATTTCTCAGGAGACTTGACCTTTCAATAATTTCATTCTTTTTTTTTGGTAAAAGTTAATGTAAGGTTGAATCTTTGTCTTTTTTTCTAAAACTTGTCATCAAAGCAGACAAAAGCAAGGGGGAGTTTCTTTTCTCCTTTTTGAAATCTGTGTTGCTGATTCAGGGCAAAAGTTGGGATGAATCTATGGGTGGGGCTGTCTCTCAGGCTCCAATCAGGAAAGGAAGAGGTCTGAGATAACAGTGATTCTGGCTAACAAAACACAGCAATGTTTTATTACCATTTTCCTTGGAAATAACTTATATGATTTTGATAAAGATCTTTCTTGCTTCATATCAGATCGTGTCAATAACGTTCATTGATTTTGACTAAACCCTACATGAGGAATGTCAATCATGAACATCTTGATGTTATAATTGAAATGTTACTAAAATGATCGCTAATGTGATAGTTGTAGTTAATAGGAAAAGTAGCATATTTCCATCAAACAGCATGTGTACTAAGATTTTTAGTTGATTCACTTGTTAAAATTATCATGACTTAACAACCTTTTATTCCCCCCCAAATTTGTCTGTATAGTATCTACCTGTTTCATTTTAATTGATTAAACAGGGAGAATGATATAGTCTTTTGAAAACTAAAAGATTCAATAGTTTTATTAAATGACTATAGATAAGTAAGGTTTTTTGAAAAGAAAAACGGATGTGCTTATAAAGTAAATTTATATTTACAACCCATGCAATTATTATTTTTAATTGGCATGCACTAGCATATTTATTTGTACATTTCTAAAAAGAATCTTTCTGATAGTTCAGTATTAGACTGGGTACATTAAATACTCTTCCTTTTGTAAGAATATAGTAAAAATTTTTATAAATAGAATTGGGGACAAAAGGAATTTGGATCCAAGCAAACAGTATCACTGAGGAAGAAGTGATTCATTCCTCCACATTTGATATAGGTTTTGATACAGTGGCAAATTCTGGAAAACCTGTAACACATATCTTAAAATCTGGGGACCCTCTACAAGACATATGAAAAAGTAAGATCCTTATGTAAAGAAAATTAAGTTACCATGCCTCTTTCTCTGCTACTCCTTAATTTACAGAAACTACTCTAAGGCTCTAAATTTATATGGGTTTATTCTTACCTCCTTTAACTTTTTCTTTGTACAGAGTTCTTATGATTAAAGTATAGATACTTTATATATACAAAAATCAAATAACTATATTTGTATTAAGTAATATATTCTTCTAGAATTATGTGCTAATTAATTTGTGGATTGGGCAAACAAATTAAGGTGTAAATCATGTCTGTCTCTGATATTTGACTTCTAGCTATATCAAGTATTTATTCTCTGGCAAACCTAGAGTTGTTTCTGAAATTGTTGAGGGTGTTTTGATGACTGTACTCCTCTTAACAGAATGCTTCTTATAGTTTTATTCTAATTTTGCCTGTGTTCTGGAGTTTTCCTTAGCATGGTCTTTTCTCTGGCTCTTTTCTCCCCTTATATCAAAAGTGGCTCAGTAATTAGTAAGAATCCTAAAGTAAGGCCTGAAGAGATTATGGGGATTAACCATTGTTTCCTTGTTGCTCTGACTCACCCCTAGAAATGTGATTCCTGCCTTGCCCTTATTCTTCACCACACTCAGGCCCTGTGGGGGCATAATTGTCCTGGGTCTCTCCAAAGTCCAATGTAACTGCATGACACAGCAGCCTCCAGTGTGAGGAGAGGAGCGTGCTCTCCGAATCCTTTTAAGCTCCATTAGCCACAGATGATAAACAGGTTTGGGGGCGGGGAATTAAGGGGGTGGGAAGCCCAGGGCTGTACTTGACTATTTCCTCCACATCTTTGTTTATACAGAGTTCTGACTATCTCCAGATCTAAACATGAACAGTCTGGAAATAATGACATGTAAGATTCATGTGTCAATAAAAATTTTACTCTATTTGGAAATCTTGAACAATTATGTAGATTTGTGTGGAAAACAAGCATCCAAACTGACTATTTTCAAAACCCCAGTGACTTAATAACCTCTTACCAAATCTATACATTTTTTTCCCTCCTATCTAATGGTTTCCTAATTTTCCTTCAGAAATTGAACCATGTCTTCAGAAAAATAGTTTGGTCTTGCTATTTCCACTGTGGCAGTATTTATCTTAGTACTTCAAATTTCCACTCTGGCCTACATGCTTTCTTCATCTGTCATGAATGAATCTCTTGTATAACTCTCCTGAGCACAACCTTTCATACACATATGCTCCTCTGGCATAAACCAGAAGGGTTGGAGCTCTGCCACAGAAGTAGGAGCTTTAGCTGAGAACTATATTTGAAATGTTACAGAATGGTAGTTGATGCATAATGCTAACTTAGCTTTATTTCTCTCCATTAAATATAGCTAACCCTGAATGCTAACCACTAGAGAACCCAGGTACCTTAACTAATAAGGTCTGTTTATTTGAGTGACCCTTCAAAAACAAAGAATAATCTGTATCTTCTTTTACATTAAATAAAATAACTTTAAAAGGTTAACCTTTTTTTGTGGATTTTAATTATTTTTCTGCATAAGAAAAATAACAGAATTAAAAACTAATGACACACTTAAAGCAATAATTATCTATTCATTCAAAGGAGATATTTAGCTTTTGAACTATTTTTTTGAGATTGATAAACTTTACTTGAAAATAAATCATCCAACATGTATTTCTCAAGTTACAACATCAAACTATTCAAAATAAGTCATAAATACTGATAAAAAGTCACAAAATGTTCCCATTTAGAGAATTAACACCTAAGAGACCTTTTACTTAAGAACCAATTCTTTATTAACTAAATTACATGATAATCTGTTCTTTGGGTGGATCAGGGTTGAATGGTAAATTCAATACATATTGCTATACAAAGGATTAAATTTCTGTAAAAATTTTTTACTCTATTTTTTATTCTTTAGACTTTTTTGGGGAGGGAGGGTTGTCTTTCGTCCAACTTTTTCAAAGTAAGACAAGTAGGGTGGATCTGCACAGGTGTTTGGCAGAGTGAACTATTATGAAACTTATCTTTCCTGCCTCAGAGTTGCATTATGTAGTTGGCTTCCATGCCTTTTGGCAAGTAATCAGAGATTTTATGGTATGTCTATGCAAGAAGGTGATAAGTATAATTTGGTATAATTGCAAGTTATAGTCTCAAACTGAGGTTCCCGGTGTTTTAGAATGTTTTCCCATAATTTAATATATATATAAATATATATTATATATATATATTTATATATATTCTCCATGGGGAAGTTTCAAATTTTAAAGTCTTCCTCTAAATGTAAAGCTTTATACAAACTTCAAACATGAGAGAATTATAAAATGCAGTCATGAACAATTTGGGAGATTATTTTTCCAAATTAAAAAGCAATTATCTATTCAGTATTTGGTGTCCAGTGTTACTTTAATATGGCATTCCCTCTCCAGCTAAATCACTACATAATGATTCAAACTGGCCCAATGGCTTTATTTCCAGCCATGCCTTATTCTGCTCTATATTCAGGCCATGTGGGGGACTTTGAGGTCTCTTCAAAGTCCATTGTAACTGCATGACACAGTAGCCTCCAATGTGAGATTCAGTGTGTTGTCTCCAATATGATCTATTATAGCTGATTTTATATTGTGACTGAAGAAAATCATATTTCTATGAATCGCCATTTTGAAAGCACTGGAAGAAAATATACATAGATACCACATCAAACCACATTGAAAACAATTGAGAAATCACATTAATATTTATTTGTATTTAGAATCATCAACAACTCCAAAATCAGATACAATGAAGATATAAGAAGGGTTAGTGCCTGAATCTAAACTTGATTATGACATACCCTCTTATTTGCTTTTCTGGACTGTTTTTCTCTTATTTACACAAACATATTTTATATTGCCATCTGTGTTTATCATAATTTTTCTATGTCAAGTGTACTACCCACTGCACATTTCAGATGAGTTAGTGATATGAGTGATGACAACCAACACTTAAGCAGATTCCCTCCTACTCCTTCCAATCTCTGGTAGGTTGTATTTTTTAAAGGGCAGCACCATGCCTCCCATAACAAAATTCTTGCTGTGATTTTGGCACTCCTCCCAATGGGATAAGCTTTTGAGACTGTTTGATCTATGAGTATATGGGAGAAATGACAATATGTGGCTTCCAAGGCAAGATAATCAGAAGAAAAAGTACTATATACCTTGTTCCCTAGAATAACTGTCTGAGAAACGTATTGGCTTCTTGTAAGCAAACAACTGTCCTGTGGTTGCTGTGTTGTGATGAACTCACATTAGTCCACAGTGAGAAATTACATGAAATGAAAGCCACAATGAAAGCCTGATGAGATAGAGACAGAGGTAGAAAGGGATGGTGATGGTGCACAATTTTTCAAGCAGTATGAAAATCTGAACTTTAGAGGTTATTTTATAAGCAATCTTATGATTTTATAGTTTTGTTCTAGATGCCACATTATCAACTGAGACTGTATGAACTTTTAATAAAAGTTTAAGGAATAAAACTATGTTGACAGAAAGAAAAGAGTAAGGGAATTGCAAAGGAAATGAATATGCTACATCGTATTTGTAAGTATAAAAAGCTAAAAAGGTGAAAGTCTAATAAGGAATTTTATCTATAGTTACTCTGAAAGTTATGTTAACAATCACTGTTATATATAGTGATATATATATATATAACACTATATGTAAAAGCAACTGTATTTTCATTCTTCATTTGAAATGCTTCACTTGAAACATTCAGTTAAGACTCTAAAGCACCATATTAGATTTGTGGTCTCTATTTCAATACCCACTGGTCACATGTAGCTATACTTGAAAAGGGCAAGTGCAAATAAGTCACCACGCTTTAAAAATTTTGATTTTAATTTAAATATAAAATGATAATAAATGCAGTTGTTGGAAAACTTTACATTTATAATAACTTGGGTGTATGAACATACTGTTTTAACTGTAGATTTTATAAAATTTGAATACAGAAAAAATATTTCTGATGAAAGCTGATGTCCAAATTGAGATGTGTTATAAGTAGAGGATATGTAGTTGGTTTTACAGACTTTGTATGAAAAGTAAAATATATCAGTAATAACTTTTATATTGATAACATTTTCATATAACAGTTTAGATATATGAAGCCAAATAGCATATATTATTAAAATAAATTTAACTTTAAAAAAAATTTTTTTAAAATATGCTTATCTGGAAGATGTGTAAGTTAAATAGATGGCTCACATTATATTTCTGTTGGTTAGCTTTGCTCTAGCCCAGTGGTTCATAAAATGTGGCCATTTTACCATTAGCATCAGTATCACCTGGAAACTTACTGTAAATGCAAATTACTGTGCTCCACCTTGGGCTTACTCAATCAGAAACTCTGGAGTCTGGGCCCTGCTTTAGTAAGCCCCCCAGTTGCTTCTATTGCAAGCAAAAGTTTGAGAATCATTATTCTAGATCAGTGATTCTCAACCTTGGCTGGCAAGAGAAAATCCTAGGGCTAAAGCTTGAACCCAGGCCAATAAATTCATAATTCTGGGGGTGGAGCGCATTCAAGGGTGTTCTGTAGGTGATTTTAATATGGAAATTAAAAGCCATTGATCTAGATTCATATTTTCAAATTTATTCTCTAAAACTGCCATAACCAGGTGCTGGTTTTCCTTTTTCCTTTCCACATGGCAGTAAATTCAGTCAGTTCCACTTTCAGTTGTGATATTAAACACATAGAAGGCCAGGGCAGTCATTTTCCTTCTGTGTCCAGAGATATAGATTGTGAATGGGCAGAAAACTTTTCAAGTTTCAGAAGTTCATATATCACATGTACTGATATACTTGCTATATAAACGTTATATACTGATATGCTTTTTATATAAATGAATGTGGCTATGCCTTCTTGCTTTCATACTACTGTTTTCACCAGGTTCACTGGAGAATCAACTTGATTAAAAAATGAAAAAGTTTTAAAAGAGGTGAAGAATGGGATATTCTCAGGCAGGGGCTTTACATATTTATCACGTAGCAGAATCTGCTCTCATTCGATAGCTTCCATTCCACAGGAAGTCTATCAGTGGGCTAAGAAGAGACATTTCTATTCTCCAGTGCCATGGAAATCATTGTCCTTTAGTTTCCACATGGTTGCTACTTTTACTGTCAAAAAGCTAAATCTATTGGTAAATTGAGCCAATATAACTTTCAAAAATCCATGAATGCATGATGCATCGTGCCCATCACCAGGAAATAAAATTAAGCACTTCATTTATGAACTCTTATCTTCAGTTGATTGACACCATGAAGAGGCCAGTGTAGAAGGATACTGCATCATTTTAATTCAGGATAAATCTTTTCCAGAGAGTCCTCTTGCAACTGCTGATGTTTGCACAGTTGGAATGTTGTGTAAATACACAGACACAGAGACTAAATAACATCTTCTCATGGGAAATTTATGCTGTAAGTTTCCAGATGTCTGTGTGGCACTGTCCTTCCATCCACAACACTTTACATGTCTTTTCTGTGTCAAACCATCTTATCCTTCTTGCCACTTGTAATGTGACCAGTCCTTGTTGCCAATTGTGCACATCAGGTTCACCATGGTTCTTTACTGGTTTTGGTTTCAGCAGTTAGAGATAAACCAGGCAGGGCAGGCTAGGGCTAGGGCCAGGCTGAGCTCGCTCGCATGCTCTCTCTCTCTCTCTCTCTCTCTCTCTCTCTCTCTCCCTCCCTCCTTCTCTCTCTCCTCTCTCCTCTCTCCCCTCTCTCCTCTCTCTCCCCTCTCTCCTCTCTCTCCCCTCTCTCCTCTCTCTCCTCTCTCTCTTTTCTCTCCTCTCTCTCCTCTCTCTCCTTTCTCTCCTCTCTCTCTCCTCTCTCTCCTCTCCCCTCTCTCCTCTCCCCTCTCTCCTCTCTCTCTCCTCTCTCCTATCTCTCTCTCTCTCTCCAGGCTGAGCTCGCTTGCGCTCTCTCTCCTCTCTCTCGTTCTTTCATGCTTGAGCTTTCTCTGGTGTGTGTGCTCTCTGTGCCCCTTTATCCCCTCTCCTAGGCCCAGGTGTGCCCACTCACACATTTTCACATCCCAATGGACTATACAATCATGGGGAAGATGTAATATCCCATGTACTGGTTACAGGCTAATGTAGGAAAAAGCCTGATTCATTTACCCTGCACTACACATGTATAATATGATCTAGAAAATGCTAGTATAAAAATGAGTAAAATAGCAACCTTCTTTTTCCCAACTGTAATTCAGTAAAAAACTGCAAACAGACTTTTTATTACATCATTTGAAAATTACCAGTATACTACATGGATGGAACTAGAAAGACTCATATTAGCAGAAATAGTCAAAAAAGAGAAGTACAGGATGGTCTCACTTATATGATGGCTATAGGGAAAAACAAACAAACAAACAAATAAGAAAGAATGAAAACAACCAATGGGACTGAACAATGGAGCAAGAGAGGAGGAGGGGGAAGAAGGCGGGGGAGGTGAAGAGCACAAAAGATCAGGATGGTTAACAAGTATTAGTGAAGTGGGAAAGCCCTGGGGTACACAATAATGGAATAATGTAATATAAATATACATATATATGCAAATTTTTAAAAATTTATGTTAAATTAAAAACAACAACAACAACAAAGGACTAGGTTATTAGGGAATGGAGAAAGAAAAAACTCATCTGCTTAGTGCCAGGCAGGCAGGAGAGCTGCTTCTCCCCAGCGCAGAAATTGTACTGATTCCTTTTTTCTTAATTTACTTTTTTACATATGTGTTTCACATCTTTGTATTCCCTGGGGACCACCCATCACCTTCCCTCCCTAACCACTCCCTCCCATTTCTACCCCTCCTCACCCCTCCTCCCCCACACTGATCCCTTTTATGGAATTTTTATATACATGTCTATGGCCTAAATTGTCAACTTGAATAAATTTACTAGTATACTTAATGAACATTTGTTCAGGTATAAATGAGTAGT
This sequence comes from Uropsilus gracilis, assembly GCA_004024945.1. Taxonomy (NCBI): domain Eukaryota; kingdom Metazoa; phylum Chordata; class Mammalia; order Eulipotyphla; family Talpidae; genus Uropsilus; species Uropsilus gracilis. The sequence continues at coordinate 22,864 of PVHY01010912.1, forward strand.
TAAGATGGAGATGATTTATGTGTGCTTGACAATGTATTGATTCATTCCAAAAGCTGCCAGCATGCCACGCAGTATCTGTGTGTATGCATATGCACAGATAGATAGACAGACAGACAGATAGATATTGTAATACAAAGTGAAGTGGGATCACACTATTCTAATAACAGGGACAAAGAATGATACTGCACTTGTCAAAAAAGCAAAACAAAACTAAAACTACAACTGTACTCTCTACAGTTTTAGAGACTGTATAGCCCCTTAGAGGATGAGGCCTTCCGCTAATTTTTTCTTAAAGAATAGAACAAAATAAGGGTACATTTTAATAAGACATAGTGCAATGAGTCATATAGCTATTTCACCTACTACTATTCAAATGCCAGTACCTTGTAGCTTTGTTCTTCAGGGATCCCTTATGGCCAGATATAAGCCTAGCAAAGGAAACGAGGATATATCACCTAACGTGTATTTTTGAGAACCATTAAGAATCCACCAACTTATACCATTACTTCTTCCCATATATTTACTACTGTGGGGTAAATGAATTGGTCAGGTTTGTTACTAGCCTCCATGACCAGCACCTGTGATATTGCTACCTCCCCATGATTCTAACCTGGGCCCAGTAGGTGTTGGCATGTGAGTGGACACGCATGGGCCTAGTAGGAAGTGATAAAGGGATCTCAGAAAGCTTGTGAAGATTCCTGGGGGATTTGCCTCCCAGAACCTCCCTCCACACACCCCCCCTTCCCACCCTATGCCTGCTCCCTGACCTTGCCAGCTTGCCATACAATTGGCCCAGCCTCCCTGCTTGATGTACATAGTTCCCTGAGAGAGTATTAAAACCTGTAAACTCTATTGAGGGCTCCAGCATTCTTCTTTACCTGCTAGAACTAATGAAGTACCTACTCAAGACTAGGATGCTTGCAGGACAATTGGCATCACAAACAACATAGCTGTACTACAACCTTCCACTATTTGCTGCTCTTGGAAGCCTAAAACTTTCCTTTGTCTTGTCATTTCTCTACATATTTATTGTTTCTTTCTGAAGATGCTATATAGGCCACAGTTCTAAGATGCCACATTGTTTTAGATTTCTCTTGTGTGAGGAGCACTGTGTGTGTTGTTTGTTTTTCTAATCTGTCCCTTGAAGCTGAAAATCTAAGATGCGTGAAATATTGCTTCCCCCACTCTGGTAAGCATTCGCATTCCAGTTGTATCCCTACTATAATTTGTGGGCAAATAATCAACTCTCTCCTTGATTGGTAATTACACTGGGCTATCTATCTCAAGAAATCAGCCACCTACATTTGCTTCTACACATTTAGGGTTGACCACCCTGTTAGACATTTTCCTCTCAATTGCTTTTATTGAGCACTGACATTCTCAAACTAGAACCCCAAAACAAGGGTATTTCCTTCATACAGAAACACAAAGGACCAGGCATACTCAGATTTCTAACTTGAAAAAAATATTGGAATGTATTTTATCTACAAAATAGTAACATCCTATTAATGTGAAGAAATACAGTATCACTGACTTAATCTCTAAAGCCACCATATATAGCTTTCTTTCATTTTTTTCTATTAGACTATCCTTTTTTCCTTACAAAAATAGACCATGTGAATTAAATTCCTTGAATTTCCTGTACTTAAAATCTCAATATTAGATCAAAATATTACAATTATTTAAAAATATTATTAGAGCTCATTGTCTACTAAACTTACTTCTGCAAGTCTGATTTGACAGATCATATTCTCCTCTATGTAACTGATACCAACAGGATCTAGTTCCTTAGTCTGCAAAGTACACCCATTCTCAACACTCCCAACTGTATGCAGTGACTACACAAGTGTAGTTCTTTAGAAGGAAAATTACCACAAAGTATTTTCTCCCACGAATTTCTTTTCTCTTTTTTTGCCCCCCCCCACATTTCTTGTTTAATAAAACCTTACAATTCATTAAAAAGAACTAGAAAGTTTGGTTTTCTGGCTAACATTCATGTGGAAAACATTCTTCCCTGTGTTCTTGGAACTACTTATCTCCCCTATTAGGACCACACTGTTGTTCAAGATGTCTAGAACTCTTTCCCTAAGAGAAGTAAATATGTGGAAGAGAAACATGAACTTTACCTGGGCCAGCAGGATCTTGTAATCCCTTTGTAATGATGGCTTGGGGGGAGAGGCCACACACTCTTTTGGGGTTACTCACTATATTTACATCAGCTTTCTTGTCTGTAGATATTATATCACAGAAACAGGAATAGACAAGTAACATCTAAGTATTTGTAATAAAAGATGCTTTATAGTAAGGTTCCGTTCTACCAACATTTTTGTTTCCTATCCAGTATCTTGTGTTTGACTCACAGGACAGTTAAATTGTTTTTCTCTCAGATGAAAGAATCTAATTGTGCTGTGCCTCATTTAATTCAAGAGAGTGAGTTCAATTTTATATACCTAGTTCTCAGTTGTAGCATTAATTATTTACGGATTGTGGAATTTATTCTGAATAGTGTTATTTTAAAGCAGGGATATTTTTAAAGAAGTCTAGGATGCTACTTTAATGTTAT
>PVHY01010912.1:25526-50051 GCA_004024945.1 Uropsilus gracilis
CCCCCCCCCCCCCCCCATTGTGAAGCAAGCAAGCAAGCAAGCAAGCAGGTGTAGGACACATTCCCATAACTACAGGACACACACCCACATTCCCATAACCGTCGGTTTCCAATAATGCTGACATCCATCATCTATCAGGACAATGCTGGCGTCCCTCATCTGTCAGGTGGACAATGCTGTTGTCAGGAACAACCAGGAATAAGGGGAGGCAGAAACAGGATGTTGGACCAGCTAGCCCTGGCAGGTACTTTCCACTGAAGGCAGGGAGAGGACACTGGTCTCAAAATGGAGGTTTTAAACAAAATGGAGTTACTTTGGTCAGTCTGTTCCCAACAGACTAGGAAGTTTCTGGACATAACTTGCTGAAAATCAGTCACAGTAACAAATCTTTGATAAGGAAATCAACACAATTGGAAAATAACAAAACACTGTGATTGGGTGTTATGTCTGGTTTATGGACAAAGTCAACCAAAATTAGTTCCAAATTATCTTTGTAATACCATTAGGTATCAGATGAATAGGGCAGAAACTAATTATTATCCTATTTAACTGAAAAGGAAACTGGGACACAGTTTCAGTGTCTGCTGTGTCAGACTCTCCTTTTGACTGTGCTCTAACTCCTCCCTTATTCTCTGAAGCTTCAAGTATAAACATCAATTATAAAGTAACAGAACCCTAGGATTGATTTATTCTGACCCCCTCATTTTATTAAAGGAAAGGGGAGAGGGGAGAGAGACAGCGAGAGAGATTGATTTTCCTCCCCATCCTGGTTTCTAAAAGCCCTTAGGAAAATTAGGCCCTAAGACATCTGCATCCTAACACACCTTGTCTTTTATTTGCCTGGTATTAAGACAAAACTCCCCACGGATAATCTATAGAGACCCACAGGGTGTTGACTGTTGCTCTCCTCTCACCTTTCCCCTAGTTGCACTCTGGCCTAGACTTTCTGGGTCAAGGTTGGTTCCTTCCTGCCTCCGCCTCCAGACATGGCTGATACCCAGGACTGTAGATAAGACAGCGTCAAAAAAGAACAGGGAGACTTGTGAATCTCAATGGCCTGTCCACGTCTTCTGCAAACAGCCCTGGGTTCACCTCAAACATGCACCCACTACTCGCTCCCTTTGCCAGGGCAGCAGCGGTCCTCTCCACCGCCCGCACCTGAGAGGCACCCTTACCCTCTCCTCCCACCTTCCCCAGGTTCCTGCTGAAGGGCCACTCGTGCCAGGGGTGGCGGCACCTGAGAGGTCAGCAGGGCGCGAGGGCCTTATTCCCCCCTTGAGTTCTCCAGGGCAGGGAGTGCAGACAGGGCACCGCTCTTAGGCACGTTCCCTATGCAGAGGAGCCAGCACGACCGCGGTGATCATTAACCTGAACGTGAGCTGGGGCCCAGCTGGGTCAGGGGCGTCCACTCGCTGCGGCGCCGCCAGGGCCTCGCTCTTCCTCCTCCTCCTCCTCCTCACTCGCAGGCTGGGCTGATCTGCCATGACTCAGCGCTTCTCGCGGGCTGCTCTGCTGGGGACACCGGCTTCTCTCCGGCTCCTCCCGCCGCATCCACCCCCTCTCGCCACCCACGCCCGCCCCTGGCCGCCAGGCCTTTACCCGCGCGGCGGCCGCCGGCGCAGTCCACACGGGCGCCCCGGCAGCATCCGACGCCCGCTCCGCGCGCCCTGCACCTTCCGGCCAGACCCCGCCGCCCGTCGCCGCCATGGAGCCCGCAGCCCCCCGCCGACGCCACACCCACCAGCGCGGCTACGCCCTGACGCGGAACCCCCATCTCAATAAGGTCAGCTTGCGGGCCCAGCCCGTGCCCCTGGCCCCTGGGGGGGGGGGGCTCGCCCGCGCGCCCCGTGCCAGGCCTCGCCCCTCCACCCGCTCCCCCGGGGGGCCGCGCGGGGGAAGCAGCCGGGGCCCGGCCCTCGGGCACCTCGGAGCCTCTGCGCTCGAGAGGAGGGGGCCGCCTGGCAGGTCTGTGCCCAGGAGAGTGATGGCTGGGAGGTGCGCTGGTGCCACTGATCTCGGGGGCATCCAGGTTTTGGCAAAGAGCTGAAGGTCTAACTTATTTACTGTACTTTTGGACTTCTATAGCAGGAACCCAGTTAAAGAAGGTAATCCCAGACAGTGCGTGAATTGAATGTTTTCATGAAGGTACCTGGTACAGTGCCAAGTGCGGCTCCAAAGTGCCAACCACTCTCTGGGTCCAAACAATGTGGCAGTTATTTGAAAGGCTGCTACGGAGAAAAGTGGCCCCACTGGTCCATCCTGGACAGCAATGTGTGCTGATAGCTTTGCGATCACATTAGCAATCTGCAAGTGAAGGCCTCTTGGTTTCTGGAGTGACATGGCTGAGAGGCTGGGAATGCTTGGTGGGTGGCTTCTGCCTTAGACACTTTGCATGGTCTGGTGGAGAGCCTTGTCCTACACCAGGGCTGTGGGTAAAATCACTTCATGCACATATACATCTCTTAAAAAATAGGGCCTTTTGAAAATGAAAAGCATTTTGTTTCAGATTTTTTTTTTTTTTAATTAAAAGGGGACTGCAGTCTGCATTCTGTTCAGACTCTCAGATGCTAGTCGCATTTTGTTTTTCTTCGCGGGTGATGAAGTTTAAACACCTAAGATTTCTCTCCAGTGAACAGCACCTCCGAATTTCTAATTTTGTTTGCCTAGATACTAAACAGTTGATTTTCTATCCTGTTTTCCTATAGATTGTTTAGTGTAGTTGTGTGCGTCTAACATTTTTGTTATTTATTACATGGCAAGTGCCACTAGTCAATAGGAGGTCTGTGTAGTCCTTTGCTTTTCTGTAGTAGGTCCCCCTTTTCATTAAGAACTGGACCTTAGCTTTTCCCCTTAAAGAACTTGATTAAGTTCCTTATGATTGATTGTTCACTCTTAATGGCTTGAAGATTTTTTTTTAAAGTGAATTATAGCTACTGTGAATTCTTTTTGATTTTTGTAATGACAGGCAACTTTTATAAGTATTTAGTACTTGTGTTCACAAGGCACTATGAAATTTTTTAATAGTTTCTTCTTCAAAATGAATTTCTTCAAAATGAATTTTCTTCTTCAAAATGATTTTAATTGCTAGTTTGATTTTTTTCCCTTTCCTTTTTGCTGTTCTGCAGGTGGAGGCCAATTTTTCAACTGAACAAAGATAAAATTTGATATGACAAAACAATTTGACTTTCATTTGTACCTGCCTACAGTAATTTATGACTCAATAAGTGTTGTGACTTAAGAAAAGCCACATGAGTAATATAACCTGTTTGAGTTTCCTCAGTCAGGGGCAAGAATGGCTGTTTCAAGTAGGTAAATAGAATAGGCAATCCTTCAGCAAGAGCAGAAAACACTTTTATTATTTACATAAAGGGATTCTAACCTTAAAATCTCTATCTCCTTTTCACCAACAAGGATTATGCCAATTTAAGATTAACAATATCACAGTCAGATCTTTCAGCAAAGTTAGAAAGGTGCAGAATCAATGTATTAACATATTTCTAAAATTTATAATTAAACTTAATTGTCTGCAAGATATTAAATTGAATTTAAAAGTTAATTCACCAACTTTGGGGCAATTAATGATACAAATGTTATTCTTCTTATGCAGTGCTAAGGTAGTTGTGTGGTACCTCCTGAAAATAACAAAGTATCCTTCTATGTACCAGTAAAACAATGGCCATGGGACCTTCGTTACTGTAGACCTCTGGTAACATGTTTTTATATGGCTTCCATATCTTTAAGATTAAATAATAATCTAGCCTACAAATTTATCTCCAAAGCTGCTACTCTTCAGTAATTTAGGTTTGAGCCAGTTAGTTCATTGTATTTTATCAAAGTCAGTTTTGATTAGCATTAATAACTTTATTTTTTCATTATTAACTATTAAATCTAAAAAAAATAAACTGAGCAAGTGCTTCTAAGGGTGTTTGTATCTTGGTATGTCAAGATCTTGCTGGATTTTTTTTAAGGAATTGAGAGAGAAAGAAATCTCGTGACTGTGAGATAGCCTTTTTTCTTCCTCAGTGTAAACAGTGCCAGAATCATTCAGAAAAATTCACCAAACTCAGTTCTTTGGAATTGCCTTGGCATTATAAAAAACTGGCATATTATTTAATGTGGAATTCAGCTGATGTGAAAACCACTGCAAAGAGTATGTATGACTATGTACCTCCATACCTGGCTTATCTTGCAGTTTAAACAACTGGGGTAGTACAGATAACACAAAACCTATAATAACTAGAAGATGACTTCGATTTGAGAACTCTTGAGACTGATGATATGAAGTATAGGAAATATTCAAAAGAGGACTGGTTTGAGTATTTTCATTTTGTGTTATTCTAACTTTTGAGCAATTGTGAAAAATGTGATATAATGGAATGAACATTTTGATTCTAAGATGTTTGAAACATAATCTCAAGTTTTAGTTCTTATAGTTAGCACTTGTGAGATTTTGAGGTTTTTTTTTAATTGTGTTAGCCTTGGTTTATATTAGAATTGCCTAGGTTTCAAGTTTATTTTTCAACTTCTGTGCACACTACATTACGATCACCACCAAAATCTAATTGTTATATACCACCATACAGTTGTCCCATTTACCTGTTTTGCCAACTCTCTCATACCATCTCCCCTCTGATAGCCACCATTCTGTTGTCAAACAGTTTGTAGTTTTGTTTCATTTGTTTGCTTTATTTGGCTTCTACTTGTGCGTAAAATCATATTGTACTTGTTTTTCCCCAGCTTAATAATTTTATTTAGTGTAATCCCTTGAAAATTCATCCATGTTATCTGAAACAGCAAGATTTCATCTTTATTTTTTAGCTGGGTTGTATTGCATTGCATTTATGAAGTCATGCATTGCTTAGCAACTTTTCCATCAATGATAAGACACTGTGTTGACCACAGTTCCAGTAGGCTATATCAGGTAGCCTTTACCATGTAGGTTTGTGTAATTATGCACTGTGACATTCATATAAGGGTATAAACCCCTGAAAACTCATTTCTCAGAGTATAAGCTCTTCATTAGATAATGCATGACTGCGTACCTATCTTTAGCCATTTATCTGTCAATGAACATATATGTTGTTTTCATACTTTGGCTATTGCAAATAATGTTGCAGTGATTACCGAGGAGCAGGTATCTTTCTGAATTAGTGTTTTCTTTGAATAAATACTAGAAATGGTATGGTATTTCTACTTTTTTTGGAGATTTTTTTATAGTCTTTTTCCATAGTGACTTCAGCCAAGTCCCACTAGCAATGCACAAAGTTTCCCTTTTCTCTGCTTCCTCCCAGTACTTCTTGTTTCTTTTTGATAACAGTAATTTTCACAGGTGTGAGGTAATATTTTGTTGTGGTTTTGTTTTGCACGTCTCTAATGATAAATGATGGTGAATATTTTTTCATTTGCCCATTGACTAGCTTTGTACTGTCTTTGGTAAAATGTCTCTTAGCACCTCTCATCTTTTTTTAAAACAAAAATATTTATTTTTACTATTAATCTTTTAATCATATTATTTGCGTTTGTTGAGTTTTATGAGTTGCTTATATGTTTTGGACAGCAAATCCTTGTAGAATGGGTTTTTTAATGACTTCCACACTCTACTTATGAAATACAGTGATATTACACTTTTCTTTTAACAAATATTTATTCAGAACTCTATGCTATGCAACATTTTGAATTAGGGAATAAAGCAGTGAATAAGATTCCTGCTGTATGCACTTACATTTCCAGTAAGTTGATACTTACATTTCCAGTAATTTGATTTCTGACTGACTTCTTCACTCAGATATTAGAAAGAACTATTTGAGACAGTGTATTTTAATATTTTTTAAATTGCATAGTATAAAATGCAGTTTTCATTCTAGTTATTATGGTAGTATTTCATATAGTCTAAACTTGTAGCTAAAATAATTACAGGCACATTTTAGATTGTGCCATTCTCTCTTGGGTTTTTGTTGTCATGATTGTGTGACCTCTTTAATTTACAAATTTTATAGTGAAAAACAAAGACTTTCTATCTAGGAGAAACATTTTTGCTTACCCAAATTCATGTCAATAAGCTTGACTGAAATTGCAATCTTTGATTTGGTTCTAAATATTGACATTAAGTTAAAGAACATTTTTGTGAAGAAAAAGAAAGCATTTGCTCTGTGTTTTCTATCTAAAGTATGTAAGGTATTGGAAGTAGGAGAGAACATGACTTGTTAAAGGGAAATAAAAGTATGTTTTGGGCAATTAAATTTATTGGGATCAAAGAGAGTGAATTGCCAAGACATGAAATTTTAAAATGCTAGTGATGTGAAACCAATCTTTTGTCTTTCACTTTGGAATTAGCTATACTGTCAAAGCAAATATTTGGGCAATTTTCCAATGATTTATGACCAAATATCATGATATACTAAGATTGCATAATTTGGGCTAGTTATTACTTCATTTTTTAATGTCATTATCCCAACTCAACAAATATTTTTTTATAGTTTATAGATTCATAATTGGTCACCAAATATATTATATATTCAATAGAACTAATTTGGTATTGTTTCTAGCCTGAATTATTAAGAAATTTTCTTAGATGAACCATAAAGCATGTTTTTTTGTATTTTTAAAATGGTAAATATAACTTAAAAATTAATTTTGGTCTTAGCACCTCTATTGTATACTTTAAAGCGAAAGATTACTTTTGTCTTAAATGAGTTTAAAGTATTTAAAAATCAGTATTTTCCCTTAGGCCCTGTCATCAGCTAAACTATTTTCAGACACCTAAGACCTTTGAGTTTACATAAACAACAGAGAGATTATGTCTTTAAGTTTTAGTAATAAGTCTCATAGTTTGGGCAGTTGATATAAAAATGAATAATGTGGTTCCTCACAATTTTTGATTGGACTGTTTGTTTTCTTCTTATTGAATTGTATAAGGTCTTTGTAGATCTTGGACATTAACTTTTTGTCAGATGTTTGATGTGAAAATATTTTCTCAATAGGGCGTCTCTGTTTTAATGATAGTTTCTTTTGCTGTGCAGAAGCTTTTTAGCTTACAGTTCCATTTATTTGTGCTTTTCTTCCCTCTTCCTGTTGAGTTAACTAGATAGACACTTTTCCAAATAAGACATACAGATGTCTAACAGGCACATGAAAATATGTTCAACATCATTTATTATCAGGGAAATGTAAATTAAAACACAATGACATTAAATACCATCTGACTTCTGTGAGAATGACACATTAAAAAAAACCACATAAACAGCAAATGTTGACAAGAGTGTGGAAAAAAAGGAGCCATTCTACCCTGCTAGTGGGAAAATAGTATGACCTTGCTTCTATGTAAAACAATATGGAAGTTTCTCAAAATATTTCATAGATCTACCATAGATACAGCATTTCCATTTCCAAAGAATGCAAAATCACTAATTCTAAGTGAATTAGTGTTCATAGCAGTCTGTGTTCATAGCAGTTCATGCACAATGACCGTTATGTAAACAACTAAATGTCCATTCACAAAGTAGTAGATTAAGAATATATACAATGGAATACTACTCAGCTATAAAAGGATAAACTCTTGCCATTTGTGACAACATAGATGGAACTGAAGGGGACTATGCTAAGTGAAATAACAGAAGGACAAAAACAAATACCAAATGATTTCATCCATGTGGCATATGGAGCAAACAAACACAAAGAAATTGACAGAACTAAACCAAAATAAGTCCTAGAAATATGACTGCAGAATTGAGTCTCCTAGAAAGGAAGGGAGAGTTGGGAAGGCAACAAAGGAGAAAGTGGGCACAAAAGTGCTTAGATGGTAGGGTAAGTAAATCTGAAGGGGGGTGTGAACCTAGTCCCCTAAAATCATATACAATGTTGTAAACCAGTGTTATCTCAATAAAGGGGAAAAAATAAAAAGAAAAAAGACAAATACAAAGTCAAGGAAATATAAAAGAAAAAAAAAAAAACAATGTTTTCTAAAAGCACAAAACTAACTACTAGAGCTTCTGTATTAATTTACAAACTTTATACCTGAAAGATTAGGATTCGTTTTAAAGTAATAAGATAGCTCTTGAGAATACCAACTATTACCCCCATGCAGTTGAAAATCTATATATAAACTCTTGACTCCTTAAATTTGATAGCCTGCTTTTGACTAGAAACTTTGCTAATAATATAGTTGATTAATATGTATTTTGTAAGTTATATATATGTATATAAACTATATTAAATATTGAAAATAGACAAGAGAAATGTTATTAGGGAAATGAGAGAAATTATATTTACAGCACTAAAATCTATCACTATATTAAATTTATCTGCTTACAAAAACTTTTGGGTATAAGTGGGTCCGCATATCTCAAACCCATGTTGTTCAAGGATCAGTTTCACTTGCATAGTCACATAAATGTTCTTAACTATATTATGAGTATCTCTGGGTAGCTAAATTTTAGACTTTCTTGCTTAGACCTGAGGATCTGGAGACTGACCGAGTCTTAATATTGTACTATACCACTAGGGGTAAATCCCTTAATTGTAGTGTATATTAAAATACATTTAAATAATTATCCATCTCCTCTAAGATATTTTCAACATTTTCTGATTTTGACGCAGTGCATACACACATATACTTGTATAAATATTTTGCTCTGGGATGAATTCTGTGCTCTCAATTTAAAGCCTGTAACCAGTTTTGAAGATAAGGTCTTTAAAATAAATAAGTTAAAATTGGGTTTTATGGGTAGACTCTCTTCCAGTATGACTAATATTTTAAGAAGAGGCGGTTAAAACATGCACATAGAGGAAAGACCAAATGAAGACAGAAAACAACCATTTATTCAATGTAAGTTAATGAGGTAAGCCTCAGAATGCAAACACTGCACACACCTTGATCTTGGGTATCTAGATTTCAGACTAAACTATGAGAAAATACGCCCCCTCATTGTACACCCCTTCATTTTTTCGCATCCAATCTGTGTCTTTGTTATGGCACCCCCACAAATTTTTATGCCTTTGTAATTGAAACAAAGTTTCGTAATGCATGCTTTTCCTTTCTGTATTGAGTATATTCTACAGTAATACTGATTCTATCTTAAGTTTAAAAATGTTGGTTATGATTCACTAATGAACTGCAAGTCACAGTTTTTAAAAAATTCTTCTTTTATGACTTCTTCAGCGTGTTCTTATACCTATGAAAATTATTACAGTATAACTTTCTTTTATGAGTGTTAATGCGTATTAATGTTGCATACAGAACTTTAATTTTTTCCTTGGCAGTATCAGTTCAGTCTTATTTTTCCTTCCTAGAATATGTCCAAATTGAGTTATCTTTTAAACCAATAATCCTGAAATTATGCAAACATGAATGTTGCTAATAGTGGCAGATCTGATTAGTCTGCCAAACACTAACTCATTATTTAGTGTTTAGAGCCAAAAAGAAATTGAAACTTTGTTAGTGAGCATTTTTTTTTGTGGGCTTTAAAAATTTTTAAATCAAATCAAATCTTGTTTGTATTTAGTTTGTACATGTAGTAAGTATGACATAATATGAAAAAATTGATAGTAAATATACTGGTCATATCAATAAACATAAATGAATCTAACTCACCTATTAATAATTTCTTGTTTTCAGATTGTTTTATAAAGCACATCAGTCTATGCTGTTTGCTATATATAGAGATATATCAAGTACTGATCTATATCAAGAACAAAATGTTACAGAAAGCCTAAAAGTAAAGCATTGGGAAAGTGCAAGAAACAAGAAATCAGGGTTGTCCTGGTGTAAAACAATATAGAATTCTTATCTAACAGCCTTAAGGAGATTAATTATTATAATTCTGAAGAGTATATAATTCTGAAAGAAAATATAAAAGTAATGGATATCAAAACACCAAATTACACAGTAGTGACCTTCATTATTGAACATTATAGAACATTCAAGGAGAAATTTTAAAAAAAGAACCATTAATAATAGAGAGATTTTAACATATCTCTCGACATAGACTGCATCAAAGGGACAAAAATCTTTCCTTACATAATTCCTTCCTCAAATCGCTTAGGTAACATATTTTTCTAAAGCCTGGTAACATTCAGTTGAAAAATGGGGAAAATGGAAAAAGCTATTATTAAAATTAAAATTTAATCTTTTAGATAGAGATGCTATTGGTCTGACAGGATTCAGTGTCAAAAAGAAGAACTGAAATTGGTGACATATAAAAGTCGAAGGTTAGAGTTTCCATTTTCTGTATATTGACGGGACTCTATAGGTGAGAAGTAGCACCTATAGATTCCTATAGCTTTGCTTGTAGCATTGCCAATTTCTGATAGTATCTTTTAATTTTAATTTTTTTGTTTATACCACTTATGTGTGATTTAAATTATCAATGTAATTGCTGATATTTGAATTTCTATCATTTTCCTTTTCCCTTTCTGAGTTAACATCTTCTTGCTTCTTTGTCCCTATTGGCATGTATTGTGGCATTTGCATGTTTTTAAATTCAGGTTTTGGTAAACACTGGTTAATATTATTCTTTTTAGTTTTAGCAGCCATTCAGCCTTGTTAGGTCAGTTCAAAAGTTAGACCCACCTTCCATGGCATGAGGTTTCAATATCACATCAGTTTTGAAAGCCTCCTTTGTTATGCTGTTTGTATCTGCTCATCATGTGCATCACCCAGTGACCATTGTAGGTTTATTAAAGAGTTTTGCTCTCAAAGTCTTTGGTATGCTGTTTAAAGTCAGATCTGGGCTGCCTCCATATCCTGGCTATTATAAATAGCATTGCAATAAACATCTGGAAGCAACCCAAATGCCCCCAAATAGACAAATGGTAAATGATGCAGAAAGCTGTGGTAGATATATACAATGAAATATTATTTATCAATCAAAAAAGATAAATATATGTCATTCACAGCAACCTGGATGGAGCTAGAAGGAATCATGTTAGCAGACATAAGCCAGAAAGAAAACGAGAAATACTGGGTGGTCTCACTTATATGAGGGGGAAAAGGGAAAACCAACAAACAGACAAGAAAAATTTAAAACCAAGCTAAATTGAAGCATAGAGTCGGAGAGGGGAGGAAAATAGGGAGTGGGAGGGCCACAAAAGACTAAGATGATGGTTCATGGGTGATAAGATGGTGGGAGAACCCCAGGGTAGATAATGGTATAAAATAAAGTAAATAATAAAAACAAATGAATTAAAAATACTCAAAAAAGTAAATGAAGCTACTTCAACCCCTCCTCTCCTCTCCTCCCCCCCCCCCCAAAAAAAAATAAGGTCAGATCTGTATATAACATAGTTCAGAGTCCAGGAGTTCATATAAGACTTAATGAAATTACTTTCCTTGAATTTACTTCTCTCTGTGACTACTGTGTTGCTTTCTACCTCCCTGTACCACACAGCTGCTTCTGTCTAACCCAATAGCTAGAAAACTAGGCCTTTAGTTTCCTTGCTTTGCTGTGTACTACTACCTACATTTACATCTGGCATCAAGTGACTGGAAGACAGATAAAATGCAATAGTCCTTTGACCCGTTGCTCTTGGTACCATTGCTTCTCTGCTTAAAAAAAAAAAAAAATAGTTTTCCTCCCAAAGCACTGCAGAACTCACTGGTGGCCATTCTTCTGTCACTGCTGTCATTGCCTGGGGTTGTGACTGGAGAGACTAGGAAGTAACAGTGAACTTCCCTTCTCTGTGACCTCTAAGACTCCCCTTTCCTGATTCTTATAACGAAAGAGAAAGCTTTTCTTGGCACTGGTTTTGTCTGCATTCAGTTACACTTTCAGCTTTTGTGCTGCTTTTGAGTCAAGGCCAATTAATTGCAGAATAAAGGGGGGGAAAGCAGAGTTTATACTGGAGGGAAAGACTCTGGGAAGCAGAACATTTGAGCTTGTAGCTTAGATTCTGTTTTCTTTTCAAAGTCTTCTGATACCTGATCAATATGTTTTGTATGACCAAGATTTACAGTTGCGTTCCTTGGGAGAGAAAAGATATGCTTGCACCATCTTGTCAGAACCAGACCTCATAGTGTTATTTTTAAGGTAAAAATATATGAAACTTTTTTTTAAGGTTCAGGGAAAAATCAGGGATTTGACTATGAAATGTATATTCACATTTCCACCACTCCCCCATTTTGTTGGGAAAATATTTGCTATCACTGAACATTACTAACATGCACATAATGAACTTTAATCATACACTTTAGAAAAAAATATACTTTACTCTGTGGAAACTGGTTCATAAGAACTATATGTATATACATACATATAATGTATAGAATTTCTATAGTCTAAGCATTTACAAAGATACTTGACCTTTTAATATCTACGTTACTCCTCTTTTCATATGGTAGTGGAGAAAATGCTATCAAAATCGTAAGGTTCAGGGTTCCTTGGTGAAGGTGTGTAGGGGTGTTATAATGTTTTGCCTTATAGTTTTATCTTTCAGTATAAGTTGCTCAAAGGAACTGGAATATAGTTATATTTCCTATAAAAAGTTAGTTGAATGTATAAATAAAGGATAGTTCTCAAAGTAAAACACTTAGTGCTTTGCTCTACTTTCCAAATGTTGCTTTGGTTCTCCAAATGTCACATCCCATTTTGTAGAATGACTGGATAGTACTGCTTCTGTATCCAGCTGAGGGTATTGGAGAATCTCATTCTTTTAGTGGGTGTGAAGATGGCTGGTATGTCATTAGGGTTAAATTTTGTTACATGTAGCAAAAATGCAAAAATAACAGTGACTTTAGAGATTGGTTATTTCTCTTCTACTTGAAGAAGGTAGGCAGCCTAGAAGGATTGTTAGGTAAATCTGCAAAATCATCAGGAATAGAGATGCTTGAACATCTTCAAGTGACTTCATGGCCCTATCTATGACTGTAGGTTTATAGCTACCATATACGCACTTCAGGCTAGCCACAGGCAGAAATGAGAGAAATGTTAAGAAGACCCACTTTCTAGTTAGGAGACCTTTCCCCACAACAGTTCCATTTCCATGTTATTGTTCAGAATGCAGTCACATGATCACATCATGTGACTTCAGGAAAGACTAGAAATGTAGTGCTTTATCTGATGCAATGACATCTCAATAACATAGGGGTTTTTTAACTGAAGAGGAAGGGAGAGTTGATATGTAGACAAATCAGTTCTTGCTATTGCTATAGATGCCAGAAACAGAAGGACAGACATATAACAAATGAAAATAGTAGATAGGATTATAATGTTCTTTTATTAATCATAATATTCTTTGAAATTGAGATAAATGGTTCTTACTTTCTTGACTAACCTTACAGATTCATTGTATATAAAAAAAAAAGACATAGAAATGTGAAAATTTTGTCTCCCTTGCCCTTCTGTGCCCAGGGCTGGCTGATTTGCCTTCTTAGAGGCAACTACTGTTTCAAGTGCAAGTGACCAGTGTTTCCATTACATACTTGAAATATTGACAGAAGTGTACTTTTTAAGGGTTAATTTTCTTAGGTTAAAATATCATTGTTGTATGGCATAAATTAGATATGCCCTTTGTATGGTGCCTAGAGGAGGTGGTATAAAATGCTGCAGTTGGAGTATATATGTGAATCATTTAGAAAGGTAGAAAACAAACTGAGACTCATCACTCCAAATTGAATTCTGTGTCACCTGTCTGGCATTCTAAAAGTCCTGAAGCATTGGTTCTTCTTCATTTACTGAACTAACTTTGGTAGGGTGAATCCTCAGTGTAGTGAGTGTGATTGCTGCTGCCTTACTTGCTACGTTTTCATGAGATGGCCTAGCTATTCAGAAAAAGAACTGGGTCTTCCCTTTGCCCTTAGGATAATATTTAAAAGTGAGTTTAATATTCACTTGCTTGCTCTGTTTCCTGATATTTCCAGGGTTATCTTTCATCGTTCTTCTTATAGTTGGTGCTATTTCCTTCCCATTGTTTCCTCCAGGAAATCAAGCTTTCCAGCTACAGTATTTGTGCTCCTGTTTGCAGCTTTTCACCTGGTCAGCTCCTACTATTCATATCCTTCTGATCCCACTTTATATTGCTGCTCAGTGAACTCATCCCCATCTACCCCCTGAATTAAGTTTGATTTTAGTTTCTCTTGTATTTATCACATTATTATTTTATGCTTACAAGTATAGCTACTCATAATATTCTCTTAAACTCTCTAGATATTTGCTTCTTGTAGGTTGTGGATCATTTTTGACATCACTATTGCATTGGTCTAGTGCTATAAGCATTGTTAAGTATTCTCTTAACATTTGTTGTATAGTATTCAATATTTGTTGAGTGTCGTCTTGACTGGGTCACACTGCCAAATATTTGATGAAATGTTATTTTGGGTGTGTCTGTGAGGATGTTTCTGAATGAGACTAATTTTTGAACTGGTAGACTGAGTAAAACTGACATCCCTCATAATGTGAGTGGACCTCTTTTGGTCAGTTGAAGACTTGCCTAGAACAAAAAAGACTTCCTTCTGTGAATTAAAAGGAGGCCCCTCTTGTCTTACTGCCTTTGAAAGAGGACATGGTTTTTCCCTTACTTTTAGACATGAACTTAAACATCGACTCTTTCTGGGTCTCGAGCCTCTTCACTTTCCAGCTGAAATTCTCTATCATCTTTCCTGGTTTCTCAGTCCCTTGCATGGGAAGCACACCATTGCTCTCCTGGGCTGCTAGCTTGCCAACATCCAGTATCAGGATCTTTCAATCTCCATAATTGCATTAGCCAATTCCTTAAAATAATTTTTTTTCACATGTGATATATTTATATACATCTGTTGTTCTCTTTGTTTGGAGAATCCTGACAAGTAGTACAGTGAGCTTCATAACCACTAATAGAATAACTGTAAGGAGACAAAATATTTCTGAAAATCTTGGTTCTGGATCTGAACTAAGATAGCCATCTTGTGGCATTTCTGGGAATGTCATGTTGATATATGAATTATATTATATATCCCTTTAGGACCTGAAGCATAGTTCTCTTAGCAGTTCTTAACACATATTTTGTGCCAAAGACCATTTAGAAATTTGGCAAAGTTTGTGAACTCCTTTAAGCACTTGTTTTAAGTAAATGGAATACATAGTACTCTAAAAGAAACCAATTATGAAACATAGATATCAAAATCTTAAAAAATAAGGGTGTGATATGAAATACATCTATCTTTTTTAAAAACTGAAATAACAAGGTAGTATATTTCAGTAAGGATAAGGGAAAATTTAGTTGTTTAAAGAGATCAAAATAAAGGTTTGGATGTGACTAATCAGTATGCCTATTTGTGCTATAAAATAGCATTATTGTATATCTAAACTATCAAGCAATGGTAAATATTGGTAATATTTCAAAATTTGTTACACAAATATAGTGTGGTACAAGAGTATTTCTATTTGTGAAAGAATTACAAAAAGTATGATTAACATTTCTTTTTTATTTTCTACTTTTATAGTGAAAGGAAATATTAAATTGATGCTTAGTGAAAAAGGTGTCCATATTTAAAAACTATTGAATAATAATTTTTGATTCCTTGAAGGTCAGTGATTAGGTCCACAAGTCTTAGGTTAAGAATCTGTAATAGTGAGCTAAAATGATTTTTCACAATAAGTACAAACAAGATTTTAAATTCAGGAGCTCACTAATAATATGGGGATGTGAAAAACAAAAGTAATTATTTAGTATTGCATATTTATTTATAATTTCTTTTAAAGATTTCCTATTAGTTTTAAAAAAGTAGTTTTATAGCACTGTAGTATTTACATTGAAAGCAAAAATACCTGGTCTCTTTTTATCCTCCCAGCAACCAAATGTGACCTACATAACATACATATATCTGTAGTCCATAGATGTTTGCTCAAATTTAGTAATGCTAAATAATGCCTACTCATGACTAAATAATGCCTACTCATGACTCCCAAATTGAATCTAAATCCATGCAGTATACTGTTTAGACTATGTTTCCGTGACTTCATGTTTGCTGGTTAAGTGTATATTTAAAGTATATGGATTGTTGTAGCCTATATATATAAAAAATGTACCAAACACACAAAGAATTATCTGACCCCACTTGATACTGATGTCAAGGTTAGAAATCCTGTTTTAAATGAAGACACTTTAAAAATCACCACAAATTAGGCATGTAGGCTAATACAGAGTAAATCTTGAATGCTGTTTTAGTCAATTGAAAAAATTAATAGTGGATTAATCTAATTCAACAATTTTCTAGTATATTTTTAGAAAGCTTATTATCACTTGAGAGATTTCAGATTATAAACTTTATTTGTACTACTGCATACATAACAAATCTTAGTTTGAAATTTGAATCGGGTGTGTTGGTTATTCAGAACAGAACTACAGAGCTGTACTACATTGTGCTGAAAAATTGTTTTAAATTTGTTTATATATGTATCCATTTATTTATACAGTGATCCTCTTCTGTCCTGATGTTGTAGTAGATGCTAGCATATATTTTATAGTAACATGGTACTATCCTCCAGAAGTACCTATACCTTTGGGCAAAGTAGCATCTAAATAGAACTTGTGAAGCTTGGAAATTTTCTTTTTGTTTTGAATTATATATATAATAATGATATATATATATATATAAAACATCATATATATAAAATAATGGTATATATATGTATACATAGATATATTTAACATTATTGTATTCCAAGGTTTTTCCATCACCTTATCACCTGTGAATCATCGTAATCCCTTGTGCTCATCCCTCCCCCTATTTTACCTTCTTCCTCCTCTTTTGTTCCATGCCTCAACTCTGTTGACAGTTTTAAATTTTTCTTGTTCATTTGTTTGTTTGTTTTCCCCATATCCCTGTGTGAGTGATACCATCCAGTATTTCTTTTTTTCCTTTCTGACTTATTTCTGCTAACATGATTCCTTCTAGCTCCATCCCCATTGCTGCGAATGACTTAAGTTTGTCTTTTTTGATTGTTGGATAATAATCCATTGTGTACATATTCCACAACTTTTTGATCCATGAATCCGCTTTGGGGCATTTGGGTTGTTTCCACATCCTGGTTGTTGTAAATAATGCTGCAATAAACATCTGAGTACGGTGTCCTTTTGAATTAGTGTTTTTGTGTCCTTTGAGTAAATCCCTAGAAGTGGGATTGCTGGATCAAATGGTAGTGAAGCTTGGAAATTTTCATGACAAAAGCACATGATGTTGTAGGATTGCTTTGTGGGCTATCTCACTAATACAGAGAGAAAGGAAAAAAGCCTTCTTGAAGGAAATAACCATTTAGGGATTGACAAGGACACAGAAAGACAGGAACATGCAAATATTCATGTGGAATTTGGTAGTTTAACATGTTGAATTGCTGTGGTTACTTCTATTAACTGAAAAAGCTAAGAAATGAAATAAGGACACATTCAATAATTTTTTGCGAGTCTGATCATTGTGGTTCACTACACAAGTAGTCACAGTACCCACTTATCATAGACAGACATAGAGGATTTTGTCTAGGTGACATATATAAGATTTTTTAGTATCATATAAATGTACCCATGATAACTAGAGACTTTATTGGCAACTGGTATTAATCATCTGGCTAATACACATTTTGGTCCAGTATCCTAGATTTGACTTTTTTTATCATTTGTGTACATTGATAGTTTCAACAGATTAAGAATTACCCCCCAGTTTATTTAACAGTTTTGTCTATTGGTTTAATGACTTAGCTTCAAACTTATTTGGGAATGATAGCACTCTTATTTTACCAAAGGAATTTTGATACCTTATTAATAGTTTTGAGAGTTATATTTGAAATATGTATCGTTGGCATTGATGGTTACCAGTTTCTCAGCTTTGTAAGGACTCTATAAATATCATTATTCTGACTTTTAAGTGACTACCATTTAAACTTTTAATTAAATCTCTCATCTGACAAAAGTTATTTGTTCTCTAATATAGTTATTCTTTTTTAAAAATTTAACAATTTTTTCATGTAAACTATAAATTAACTAAACTTTTTTTAATGCTATATTACCTAGATGAAATAATTTTTAGTGTTTTAAAGTTAATGCTACTTTGCTATAGAATTTAGGGCATCCAGGGCTTAGGATATATTAAGATATATTTTTATAATCATTACTTATTGCAGATTGTTACTTTATTTTATGGCAGATATAAGTAAAAATTAATTGCTTTAGTAAAGCTAAATATTTTTGTGTTAAAGAGACTGTTAATATATTACTGGTTTTAAATAATAATGAAATTTGACCACTCATTACCTAAACCATATGATACAGGGGTAGGGATGCAGTTGAAAATTGTATGGGTGCCATTCTGCCCTGGTGGGTGGAGTCTGAGAAAAAGACCTGTAAGAGAAGAGGTAAGAAACACCAAAGAGTGAATAAAGAGGTGGGGGGTGAGAGGTAAGAGAGAGGAGAGATGAGAATGGTGTACTGCTGGAACAGGCCCATGAGGCCTGACCAGGGGAAGCCCCCTGGAAGAGTGAGAATGATATAAGGTAATGACCCCGGGATCTGAAAGACCCATGCAAGAAAGTGGGAAGCAGTGAAAAGGGGGTATAAAAAAGAGGAGTAAGAGATAGTAGGGGAGAGATGAGAATGGCAGACCACTAGAGGAGGCCCTTTTGGTCAGACCTGGCAAGAAGCCCCTTGGAAGAGTGAGCTGGTGGTGGCAAGGAGCCATGGTGGGAGAGTGGATGGCAGAGAAGTAGCAAGTGTGGAATTGGATGCCAGAATGGCAGGCTGGGGGGCTGCTGAGGGCAGGCCTAATAAATTTGGCCAGATTCCACTAAATGCAGGCCTGGTAAAGGAAGTGCATGGAGCCACAGCAAGAAAGGTGGAAGCTAGCTAGAAAGTTGGTACCTGGAGATGACCAAGGTGGCATATTTGGAAAGCTGATTTTGTATCAGCATCTGATGGAAAAGTTTGAAGAGCCTTGGAGAAACCATAACTCGGAACCCTGGAGAGAAAAGAAGCAAAGAGAAGACAGAAAAAGAAAGATTGAACTTTGCGGGGTGCCTTGCACATGTGTTTGGGACTTTCGGACTAAAGGTACTTGGGATAAAATAGCTGGCCAATTGTGGCATTAAGGACTTTTTGTTTTCCTGCTTAATTTTCTCTGTAAATTAAACCCTGTTGTTTAAGTTGCATTCGACTGGCAACTGCTGTGCCTGGGTGATACGAATCTAATAAGAAGCTGGGTGACGGAAGCCGCATTTTAAAATGCCGCTTTTGTCTGTGCCTTGTTGGTTGAAGGCTTTTGCCCCTTTTGACCTAATTTCACATACACAAAAATTAAATCAAAGTGCATTAAAGACTGCTGAGTGCTAAGACTTGAAATGCTAAAATACATGGAATATGTATTTTACCATATGTGCATAGGTAAGATGTTCCTTGATATTAACTTTGAAAATGTCTGGGACTCAGCTCCAACATCAAAGGAAACAAAAGCAAAAACAAATAAATGAAACTATATAAATACCCTAACAAGTAATGGTTTTTCTCTATCTCTCTAGTTTTGCCTTTTCCAAAAATCAAATAAATGGAATTGTGTAGCATATATAGTTATTTGAATCTGATTTCCTGTGGCATGATGCATTTGAGATTCCTTTATAGGAATTAGTAGTTTTTCTCCATTTTATTGTTGAATAATATTCTAGTGTACCTCAATGATTTTACTCATTTACCGGATGAAGGACTTTTGGGTTGTTTTCACCACCCCCAATTATTTCCCAATTGCTTTTCTACTTTTTAAAGCCTTCACTGCTGACCTTGTTGCTTTGACATTGCTGAAATATGATAGAGATTGTGTGGTTACAGTAATTCATCAATTAATATAACATTATTTTGTTGACTCTCTGCCAGTATTTATTATCAGCTGAAAAGAGAATATGTACTTCTTTATCTAATATGAATTTGACTTCAGATAGTTAAACTGATGACTTTTGTTACCAAAATGAAATATCTATCTGTCATACATGCATAGATTATTTGCATTGAAGATTTTTGTGATTTTGATAATAGTTCTCTTTTTGCTATTGACGTTGATTTATTTTTGTCCATTGGGGGCAAAAAGGCAAAAAGGCAAACTTCGTAAGTTCAGTGGAAGCATTAAAAGATGGTTAGTGCAGGATACAGAATACCTTTGTTTTTATAGTAATAGGTTTCTGATAAATTACTCAGAACAAAGGTTCTTTCTCATTTATGTTTTCTCTGTGTAGGCATAGTTAATAATATGAGTCCTTTATGCCAGGAATTTAGTTTTCACTTTTGGTTGATAGTGTCACTTTTCTCAAGAAGATACATGTAGATTAATTAGTAGAGTCCAGAAGAATAGTTGTCCTGTCTGGGCCCTCAGCAGTGAAACAACATACCATTCTGCTGTCTAGGGCTCTAGGCCAGAAGGTTTAGGGACTAGGGGAAGTGAAAGGAAGACAGAAAAGGAGAAAAACCGGGGCTGAGCCTGGAGTGTATAAGAATGCTTTTAGGGAGTTAGAATTATAGGTGGTCTAGAAACCTAATATTTGTATAGACATTGAAACTTTTCAAGTTCATGAAAGACTCAGAAATGAAAGGAAAGTTAGAACCTGCTTATGTACTTTGGATACACTATCCTTTGGTGGATTGACTTTGCAGGATGGCCATAAGGTAACATTCTTGGAAACAGATACATATTACATTAGCTTTTAATAAAGTGAATGTATTTAATTCATGCTTCACTATCAAATTTTAGATGTAACTTTATAAAATTCCATAAACATTAAATTAAAATTCTAAGATAGCATTGTCATCTTGTTATTCTGTCCCCATTAACACGCAAAATTAAAATATATAACCAGAATTACTAAATAATTTAAAATGCTTACTGTTGCTTTGAATAGTTTTTTGAAGTTCACAGTTGATATACACATTGATGTATCGTTCTTAAAAAATGTGTTTTAAGTGAAATCACCTCAGATATATTTTAAAATATGGGACATTTTAAGATTTTAAGTTCGTTTATGTTTAAAATTCATAAAGGATAAGAATAGAATATGAACTCTGTCATAACTTTAACTTGGCCTAGTTCCCCAGATTTCTAACCTTCAGTTGTTGTTTTATTTAATGTTTTAAATAAAGAGTTGGATTGGCACTTTACTATGTCTTAGAAAATCTGTCTAAGAATGTTTGGGAATTTGTAGCTAATAAACGTCAAAGAATATCAAAAGAGATTCAGATTACCATTGACTTGATATAAAATATGGGAGACCTGGGAGGTTTCGGATCAGAATTGGTTACAGATCAGACAGCAGAGAATTTATGTAAAAGACTGGCTAGCTGTACCAATATGTAATTGTTATGTGCCATTATTAAGTGAATGAAGGAATGTGTTAATACTTCCGGCAATAGCCTGTCCTTAGAGTACTGATATTTTGATTATTATTTTTGCAGGCGGATTTTCAGTATATAATATTCAACCATTTACTGCTTCTTTTTATATAGTCATGTTTTTGAAAAGACTTCACATTTAGCTGTATTTACCAAATTTTAATTTCCTTCCTTCCTTCCTTCTTTTTTTCTTTTTCAGCTATATTATTATACATGGTTCTCTTTCACGCTGAGAAGTTATTTCATGATCCTTTACTTTGATCATTCTTTCCAGTTACATTTTTAATAAATGACATGTATCTTTTATTTTACATTTACTTTTTCACTCAAATATACTTTTCTGCTTACCTTAAATTTAAAAATAATTTTACTAGAACTAATATACTAATCTGTTTCCAATTTTGGTCTTAAATTTTATTATATCTTTAAAGTTAAATGCTAAAAAGCTCTTCATTACTTCTGCACAAATTATTGAGTTCAATTATGTTATGCACTACTGTAAGTACTAGAGATAAAACAGTGAAAAAAATAGGCAAAGTTTCATAGTCTCGTGGAATTTGAACTTCAGTATGGGTTCCCAAACCACAAATAAAAAAGAAACTTCCAAAAGGTTCTGGCAAAATCACAAGTGTTTACTGATACAGGCTGATCCCTAGGAGAAGACCTCGAGCTGAACTGAATGTTTTTCTGTTCTTTTGATATCGAGGAAAGGGTGGTTGGGCCAAGGTGAACATACAAGACTGTTTCTTGCACTGTTTCTTGTCTTGCTGCTGTCCACACATAATGGAAATCCAGAGGACCCCCTCCAGCTTAGCATGTGACAGTGGGGCATTTGTGATCATGAGAGTAGATGTTAGTAAGAAAAATAGCTCACAACTGTGAGAATTCAAAATTATATGCATTTTCTTGTATTGGAGGTTCTGGAACCATTGGTCCCAGCTAGTTCTTGCAGACCACTCAGTAATCTCTACCAAGGGTTGTGGTTTTGTTCAGTCTGTCCCCAATTCTAGGAGTCTAATTAAGCATAAGCCTTTCCATCCCTAATAGGAATTAATGAGCTTATATATCTCAAAATTGGAAGAAAAAGAGCTGTTGAACTGTTGACCCCCTTCAGCCACTTGTTAGTTTATATCTGTTCATTCCACACTGATTAAGGTCTGTATTTTGCCTCTGGTACTGTACCCAACTGTCTTTCTTTTTTCCAGAGTAGTGAACTTCCCAAAGACTTAGGAATCTCCATTCTGCCATTAGAAGAAAGTTTTTTTCCAGACCCAGAATAGCAACAACCACAGTCTAGTCAGAGACCTTTTGGGCTTCCACATTTCCAAGGCAGTCTCTCTAAGGGACTCCATATGTCTGACTCCAGACTAATAGCTGCTAGGGTTCTGTGATATTACTTTTCCTGTTGTTATATGATGACCGATCTCTAAGGTCCATTTTGGGTCTTTGCATAAATCCACTTGTTTATTTTGTTTGCTTGTTTTTTTTCTATGACTCATGGGCAACTCAACGAGACACAAGTACTCTGATTAAAGTTCAAAGATGCAGGTTTATTACTGGTGCACCAGGGTCCCCAACCCAGCTTGGCAAGAGAGACCCTGAGCAGTCTCTGTGACAACCTTTTATGGGGCAAAAGCCCCACCGTCCCCTATTGTGAAGCAAGCAAACAGGTGTGGCACATGTTCCCACGTTCCCATAATGGTGGGACATGTCCCCATAACTTCCAATAATGCTGGCATCCGTCATCTATCAGTTGGACAAGATGGTTGTCAGGAACAACCAGGAATAAGGGGAGGCAGAAACAGGATGTCGGACCAGCCAGCCATGGAAAGTACTTTCCACCAAGGACAGGGAGAGGACAGTGGCTTCACATGGAGATTTTAAACAAAATGGAGTTACTTTTTATTTTTTCCACATCCTATAGAAAATTTTATCTTATTTATTTTTTAATTATTTATAGACAAATTTCACATCTTTGTAATCCCCAGGGTTCACCCCCCTCCCTCCCTGACTGTTCCCACTCTGCCCCGCTCCACCTCTCCCGAGTTATGTATTTCAATTTGGTCGTTAACTTGTTTTGACTTTTCTTCAAGGCTTTTTGTTTATCCTTCCCATGTCCCATATAATAGTAAAACCATTTGGTGTCTGTCTTTTTCTTTTGGACTTGTTTCTGCTAATATGATTTCTTTAAGATGCATCCATGTTACCATAAATTCATCTAATTTGTCATTTTAATTGATGAATAATATTCCATTGTGTATACACACCACATCCTTTTCATCCATTCATCTGGTTTGGGACATTTGGGTTGTTTCCATGTCCTTGCAACTATAAATAACGCTGCAGTAAACATCTGGGTACTATGGTTAGTCTGTTTCCAAAGTGAGTCTTAGTTTGCATTAATGATGTTTAATACTGTTGTAGTTCATGTAAAGAACTAAGATAACAGTTGTATGTTTTGAGTGGACACACTGGATGTGTCTGGAAAGTTGTGTGTTTGAGATATGACTTGAAAGCAGAGAAGTAGGGAGGAGAGATGTTCTTGACCATGATGTCACTGAGAATAAACAGGTGTAGCAATGGTTCCAAAATTCTATACAATGGAATATGTTTGGTTTAGGACTGTATAATAGGAGATAACTTGGGAGAGGTGTGTTGCAACAGTTCCCTCAGTATCATATTTAAAGGGTTTTCTATATGCCTTTATTGGTAGAAACACAACACATTGTAGGTAACCTACTCATGTTATCATAATGTAAAAAGCATTATAGTTCTTTGTTTTTATATTAATGACATTAATAATAATAGGTACAGTTCATGTACGTGACTCCAAATCATTTTCATGATCTCTTTTTCATGACCCAATTTCAAATCTCTTTTTCATGACCCAATTTCATTCTATTTAAGTGACATATCTGAACGTTTTGTTGAATTCTTTTTGTTGAATAATATTTCAAGATGAAGAGGCTGGCTGCACTGTGCTAGCCTGATTTGCTAGCCTGGGCCGGCAGTCTGTGCTGTATCACATGACCATGCCAGTGTTCTGTTGGCAGCAGCTGCTGGCCTGGGGGATCCTGCCTCTAGTCCTTTCTTGGGGTGGAGGTAGGGGGACACCGGGCACCTGCCTGGCAGCTCAGGTAGGAAGTCCTCAGTCTGAGCAGCCTGCACACAGGTGGGGGGGGGCAGGGAGATGTGGGGAGT